>UELV01057994.1:570-13599 GCA_900490015.1 Megastigmus stigmatizans
TGGCCACTAGATGTCACAACGCTCAGAGTGCGAAAAACTGCCGCCCCGCTCGCCGCTCCCACTTGAACTCGTCATTCTTTTAGAGTATAAAGCTAAAAATTGCTACTTTCAGGGTTCAAACGGGAATAAACAATTTTATTGGGTGGGATGTAATCTCTTCATATAATTGCGATCGAGCTTCAATTATAGGTAAGTTTGTTTGGTCGTTCAATTATATTTCGTGCCTCGTTCTCGAGATTACACATGTAGTTGTTCAGAGACAGTAATGTTTCCTTTTTCTTCTTTTTTTTTATTGAAAATTACAAAATTGAACATTATAATTATTTTTATTAAAACTTACAAACATTGTTCTTAATTCTTAAAAAAATAATCTCAAAACTTAGATAAACTATCTTTGGATGATTTCTCTTGCTAATAATACTGTCATGACTGTAAGACAGCTTTAGCAAAATCTGTATTATCCTGTGATAAAATTTTGCGAAGACTTCCGAGCTCTTTGACCATCCCGCAGTCTGTCTAATCGTGATTAAATGTATCCATTTACTAAACGCTTTCGATGTTGCCACATCGCCACATGTCTTGTCGAATGAGCAGAGAAAATTGAGTTATCAATTCCGCTTTCCTTTAACACTGTCTTGATCCAACGACTAAAGGTTCGTGTCGTTTTCTTTTTGAATGGTTTTGCTTCTGAAATAAATAAGTTTGGCATGATTCCTCTGATTTCTCTGGCGATTCTACAAATATCGGAAGCATGTTCGGAGGCAATTGCAAATGTCTGGGCCCTGTGAGCCGTACTTAAAGCTAGCAGCATCGCAGTGTTTTCTGTTAAATCTTGTAATGCTAAATTATTTAGTGGAAACAAACCTTTCAAATATTCTATCACTGGTGATGCATCCCATGTAAAAGTGTATTTCGGTCAAGTTGGCCTTAATTTACAGCTCTTTTTAAAAATCTAGTAATCTTGAAGTGCTCACCAACGTTATCATTAGAAATCAATGAAATTACAGACCTATGAGAATTTAACGTCCCATATGACGCAACCGCATCAAAACAATCAGCTAAGAATTCCACTAAATTTTCCCATGTCGGGCTTAAACAATCAATCTTTTTTGTCTCACAAAAGAGACTCCACTTTTTTAATGATGTTTGATATTGTTTCACTGTAGATGGTGCCAAAGTAGCCAACATAATATCTAATGCTTTCCTGATATTTTGAAGCCCTCAAACGTAGATTCCTTGCTCTCGGATGTTGCTTTTTCCTACATGGAGACAAATGAAGATCAGGACTAGGCTCTAAGACAATCTTACATTTATCTACAACTAAAGAGTTAAATAGAGGGTACCATGACTGGTTTGACCAGTCTGGCACCACAACTATTTCTTTGACTTTTTCATTCTTTATTTTAACTAGGGTTTTTTAAAGTAAGGCAAATTGCGGGAAAGCGTCAGCATTTAAATTTGTACATGTTATAGTAAATGCGTCAATTTCTCTAGCTTCGGTTTCTGGGTACCAAGAACAGAAATTCTTACATTTCGCATTTAAACTCGATGCCAGCAAATCTATATTCGATTCACCGAATAAAAGAAAAATCTCGATAGACTACTCCCACTCTGTGTCCTCATTTTTTAATCGCGATAATGCATCTGCATCTTTATTCTTTTTTGGCGCTATATAAGAAGCAAAAATATATACCCTATGTTGTTTCGCCCAATGCCAAATTCTTCGCATTAATTGATTCAATTTTTTGTACCCCGCTCCTCCCATCTTATTAATATAAGATATCGGGGTTGTATTATCGACCCTGAGAAGAATTTGTCAATTTCGATCTTCCTCCGCTAGCTGTTTTAGTGCCAATTCAATTGCCAATAATTCTTTGTAATTTATGTGATATTTTATCTGCTTTTTATCCCAGAATCCATACGTCTTCAATTCGTTTCTGGTAACCCCCCAAACTATGTCCGACGCATCCGTAAATACAGTTACTTCAAAATTATCTCTTTTAATAGAATTGACAGGAAATTGCAAGTTGTTTGACCACCAGATTAAATCTGGACAAATGAATTTTGGGATGTACTGTGACGCGTAATTATTGCGAGACGCGATATTACGCGCCTTCGCGAGCAACGACCGGGTTAATTGAGTTAATTGCCGCGCACGAGCGAGGGAAGCACCTACCGGGGGTGCTCTTGTAAGGATCCACGAATGCGAGCGAGAGAGAAATACGACGCGATCGGCAAGATCGCGGCCTGCGCTCAAAAAGCTCAGGAGAGAGACCGCGACATCGAGCATCGACGGACGCGTTTCGAGCGGTAGCGAAGAGTTTTTGTATTGCTGGCGTTAGGTTTGAGCGTGGGAAACAGGAGAGCGTTTTGTGCAGTGAGTGCATCAGCTGCTGCCACTCTACGGCGTATTCGAGGAGGAGTATCTCCTCGAATCAAATTAACAGATTTTCGGAAGTGAGAGTCGTAGTTGGCAAAAACCAGATCGAACATAAAGTAGCGAGTAAAGAGCGGTATGACCAAAAAGCCAAGCGGTTCACTGCCAAAGTCGGTGATTACGCTTGGGTATTAAGCGAACTGCGAACGCATAAATTCGATAGTTACTATAAAGACCCCCTCAAAGTTGTAGGGATACTCGCCAAAAACAATGTAATATTAGAATTACCCAATGAAAAACGCGTCCAGAATCACATAGATAAGCTTAAACCAGTCCCCCCTCAGAATAAGCAATAATCATATAAAGGCTGTTTCAGACATGGCAACCCTCAACCATCTATAAACAAAATATGTGATCTCTCAAGAACTAATAATAAAAATCCCTTTATTTGAGAAGGGGAATCGGGAGCAGGGGGCGGAGAAAGCGTGAGGAGGCGTCGAGCGGAACTATATCGATTACGAGTACCTTACATTGTATGACCGAGGGTATGACCCAGATTATGTTACACGAATTATATCTTTGATAACGTCTAAATATACAGGATGTTAAAGTGAACTAGGACATGCTCTACGGCATTGGATAGAGCGGAAAATTCTAAGCGAAAAATCCTATTGCAACTTTTCGATCCGAGCAATATTCATTGAGTAATCATCGATTGAAAATTAGCCGAGCGGGCCAATCAGGAGAGAGCTATAGCAGGAAGCGAAGCGCCAGGGGGATGGAGTGAGGTGGCCCGCCGAGTATCTCTGCTTTAGCTCTCTCTTGATTGGCCCGCTCGGTTAATTTTCAATCGATGATTACTCAATGAATATTGATCAGATCGAAAAGTTGCAATAGGATTTTTTTCTTAGAATTTTCCGCTCTATCCAATGCCGTAGAGCCTGTCCTACTTCTATTTAACATCCGATATATGGAGATGATAAGGTTTGTCAGGTAGTTAAATTGAAATTCTTGACTTCAACTTTAACCCATTAAGGCCCAAATGTCGTCAATGTTCACTAAATTTTTGTCCAGTTTTTTTTTTCATATTATTTGGATTAAAAAATAATTTAGAAACATAATAATTCGACACGGTGGTACCCAAAATGGCGTTCGAATAAAAATTTTTATATATTTTTTTTTTTTAAATGCTAAGAATGAAAAGTTCTTTGAAGTAATCAAGGAATACACTGAAATTTTTTCAGATTTTTTTGGTGACAAATTTAAAAATCTGTTATTTAAATTTTTTGAAAATTTTAGAAAATTCACGAAAATTTCTGGAAAAATTGTAGCACGTTCTTTGATAAATTCTAAGCATATTTTTTTCTCTGCGATTTTCTCAAAAGTTGATAGTTTTCGAACGAAAAAATCCCTTTTTTGAAATAACTCATACTTCAGGGCGCTACAGTGTCCTGAAGTTAATCAAAAAATTTTTTATTTCGAACGTCATTTTAGGAACCGCCATGTTGAATATTTTATTCCGGACCTCACATATCTTTAAGTTTATGACTCGAAAACACATTTCTATCCGTAAAATGACGTGTATATTACCGGTTTCATAGAAAAATTTTAGATGAAAAATATTTTTTAGTTGAACAAAATGCATTTTTTGCAGAAATTTGTTTATAACTTTTTAAGCATTAATGTTAGACCAATTCTGATACCATAATTTGAAAAAACATAAAATTTTACGTCGGATATTATGTATCTTAATTTTTTTGAATACAAATAATATGAAAAAGACTGGATAAAAATTTAGTGAAAATTGATGACATTTGGGCCTTAATGAGTTAATGCGGGTGGTATACTTTTACTCCTAGGTGTCGATGAATGCGTTTAATATTCGTAGAAAGGATGAAAAAGTACGTTTTAAAATCCGAAAACAGTTTTTTACTGAAAAAATCATATCTCGGCTTTAAAAAATTTTCGCTGCATATGACGCAGTTTAAAATTAAGGTAAACTCATGAACGATCTGTGAAAAAAATTTAAAGGAAAAAAATATACTTTTTCAGAAATGCAGTTTTGAAAAACAAATTCTATTTTCAATTTTTTTCAAAATGGTTTTATCAGCATAACATTGGCCTTTATAACAATGGTTTCATTGAAAAGTTTATAAAATTCCACGTATTTAAAAAAAAAATCGATTGAAAAGGTCGAAAATTCGCTGCGTTAAGTAGGTTTGAATTTTTTTTTGTTCAGTACATAAAAGTAGCTTTATGCTTAAAATATCTATAGCTTGTAATAAATAGAAAAAAAATTTTCGAGTTAAACCATGAAACACATGCTCCCTTTTTTTAGTTAGAGAATTGAAAGAAACAGGTCCGAGGTCGATCCGCGTACCTTGTCGGACCTCACGTCATATTTTGAGATGGATTCGGCCATATAGTGCATTCATTTAAAAGTTTTAGTGTTTGTAATAAATTCTTTCCATTATTATTTTAATTTTAGCCTGATAAGGATGGTATAAGTACTACTAAAGAAGCAATTTCATGCTATTTTTTTTCTCTCCTGCCTTTTCATGTAACTCTACAACGCTGGTTAAATTAACCAAACGTACATAACTTATCTAAGTTGTTTGTATTTCCATGGCGAGTTTTGAAGGTTGGAGTATTAAAGGACAACAACAATCTCTGGCGTTTGTTTATCGTGCGAGTTATTATCATATATAATCAAAAATATTACGCTTGGATCAGAGAATGTGTGAATATAATTGAAAAGGAAGAAGAACGGCAAGTGAATATTGATGCAGCAGCTACGGCAGCATTATGTATATTATTGTTAAAAAGAGAAAATAAGAGAGCATATACTCTAAAACGTTTCTGGGTTGATAAAGGATAAAGTTTTTCAAGAAAAGTCATCGCATGGGTTTCATAATAAGATATTTCCTATTTTACAAAATAGATCACTTCGGTTGGCTGATTATTTTCGAATCATACCAACTTAGTTCGAAGAGCTTTTGTGCTTTATGGCTCCGAGTATTTACGAACAATCTCATATGTAAGAAGCAGGGAGTCCTGAAGAGAGATTATGTTTAAGATTAAGGTAACTTGATATAAAATATGTTTTATAAAATTTTTATAAAATCTTTATATAATCAAATATTTCTTTAAATGAAATATTCATAACTCTTATTTATATAATTATAGATATTTAGCACCTGGGGGCATGATGTGCTCTATACAATATCAATATTTACGAACTCTGATAACTGTGAGTAATATTATTAAAGAAACCTGCACAGCTATTTGGAATTTCCTACAAAGTTTTGTGATGCCAGCGGTATTGATAACAGAAGATTAGTTATCTATCGCTAAAGGCTTCAAAGATCTGTAGAATTTTCTTAACTGCATTGGGGTTATTGACGGCAAACATATGGTAATACAAGTACGTATATACATTTATTTTTATTTATTTTTATAACATAAAGGAATATATGAAAAAAGATATATTTATAAAAATAACAAAATATAATTGTACAGCATAAAGTTAATAAGCTACAATAATCATAAATGTTTTCGCAATGTCTTAACAATGCCGGTTCATCATTTTACAATTACAAGGGCTCTCATTGCATCGTACTTCTTGCTGTTTGTGATGCTAATTATCTTTTTACATTTGTGGATATTGGAGTATTTGGAAGAGGTAGTGACAACTCAGTCTTCAAACATTTCTCGTTTAGACAGACATTTGATTCAAGACAAATGAATTTGTCAAGTTCTGCACCAATATCAGTAGAGGGACCAGGTTGGCCATACTGTCTCGTAGGAGATGAAGGCTTTCTACTGACTTTCTAGAAGTACTGACTTTCTTCGGCCTTATCTAGAAAAAAAGTTGACTCCAGAAAGAGAAATATACAATTATCGCCTCAGTCGACCTAGACGTATGATAGAAAATCGTTTGGTGTAGTAACCAGTCAGTGGAGAGTATTTAGAAAACTGATAATTAGCTCAATCCAAGTGGCGGATTTTCGCACCTTTACCGCACGAATTTAAATAACAAAAATGCCTTAAAAGGCAATACAAGCAGCCAGAAGGGATGATTCCCTCCACCACTCGTCTCGGGAAGTTTTATATTGAACGTTTATTTATTATTTTTATTTTTATTTTATGCCTACGCAAATACGCGTCGACGAGCGCCGGAACCTTCTTTCAGGATCAAGAGACACCAACAGAAGATCCCGCTGCAACCTCCAGTTTACGCCGCTCCGTCGCTTAGAACATCTACAAACTGCAGATGCCTAAGTTACATGTTCATAATTCTCTTATGCCTCTCATTATTTTTGCCACCACGTCATTGCAATTTTCCCATTTTAAATTATTCAAAAATACTCATTTTTATGCCTTAAAGGCTTAGAGTGCATTTTCCTGCAGTTTATGCAAGAGAGTATAGGCAAGAAGAACGAGGCTCTTTAATACCTCATTCTTCTTGCCTACGAATTTTAATTCGTACATTTGCGGAAAATTCTATTGAATATTGTCTGCTGGCACATAGCAGCCCCAGTATCAAATTGGAATATTTTGAAATTTCAAAATTATGGGAAATTCCACAAAAAGATACTCGTAGTGCCTGTGCTTACAGCAGTAAAGGGAAGGGACATTGGAGCGAGAGAGAAGGATGCAAGACACAACAACATTCCGATGTGGTGCCGAAATAGAGCGCACCAATCAGTGAGCGACGTGACAACAGCGCGAAGGATGCCGCGGGCGTCGACGGACTCGGCAACGCTTGCCTAGGCGACTTCTCTCCTGGTTGCTCAACTGGATGTATCTCCAGCAAGACTTCCGCGCCGGGTAGTTGCGATTTTAGATCCGTGTTAAGGTTCATTTCGCAAACAGCGATAGTGCCCGTGCCTTTTTGTTGGCAGCGCTCGTTTTTTCGAATTTATAAATTATTAAATTTTATTTTAAAAATTGTAACATAACTGCTTCGCTTTTCCAGGCCCGATGCCTGATTAAAATCGTTTCGATACTAGCAGGAGCTACAAAAGGATAGGATTTGCCTTACGTGGTTTTACAGTTTTTTATTTAAATTCAACTTATAATTTTTATGCCTATTTTGTGGCTTTAACTCTGCGCTGGAGTGCCTTTGTCCTCGTGCGTTTGTATCTTGTTTGTTTATTAATTTCTTGCGCACGTATCCGTACGCTCGAGATTTGAGATGGAGCAACGCTAAATTTGGTGAGCCATGCGACTCAAAAATATTGTAACGCGTCTTGCGTGCCTCTTCAAGGCGAATATTTAAAATCTCATTTCATGTAAAATAAATTTGTGGTATAGTCTCTTGAATAATTAGCGTGCCTGCGACAGGCTTTTGATATTACGCTAGACTCACTGATTAGATTTTATTTATTACCATGGAAATAGTATGCCTCTCAGAGGTCTTTTGTAATTATTTATGTGCCTATTAAAGGACTCAAATTGATAAAGATCAACTCCAATTCATAGAGTGTGAACTTATTTATATTCGTTATCTAATATTTTTGCATGTGTGTGTACGTGTCTGTCCACAACCTGAAACTCAGCTCGAACGTCTCTGACCGTTCGGCCTCACGACTCTGCCACTGGCAACGTGTAAAAATTAGAAAGATTAAAATTGAAAATCAATCGAGTGGCATTGCTCGAATTTAGAGTAATCGTACTGAATATATCTAAAAGTACAGTGCCATGCGCCCTGATTTAAATCTGCCTATGCAGATAAATATGATTAAAGTAATTAATAAACATTTAGACGGGATATTAACCGCCATTTGCCTTCTACTTATAAACGCGGGGAGCTACCAAGTCGCTCTCACGCTTAGTTAAAGTCCCCCGTTATAGTACATACATAATTTAATATTCGCCTGCTCCATAAGATTCTTCTATCTGAAGTCTTGCATTTCTTCTTGCTCTTTGAGATTCCAATGTACTGGAGAGGATTCTTCTCTCCATATGGAACAATCGCTTCTCATCACCAGTCCTTACCTATTCAATGGCAGATTATCCAGGTTAATGTCAAAACATTCCATTATTTTGAGGAAGCCATTAAGCCCATCATTCAAGTTTATCAAAGCAATATTAACACCAATTTTAAAAACAGATGAGCCACTGAATGCTGTTTTGGGAACGAGTTTCTACACAGAGTTGGTAAAGCTCTCGTTGTTATTTTGTGTGCAAGACATCTTGTCAACAGCTCTGTTTTGGTGAGATCTTCACTGGTTTCACTGTCTACATAATTGCATGTGAAATGTTGCTTGTAGTTCGAATTTCATAGTTTTCCTCGAGCCTTTTCTTTTTGCCACTTACACCAGCTTTGAGTTCCTTCTAGGCACAAATGGTGTTCTGGTTTTTAATCGGTTGATATTTTATCATAATCCGTGGCCCAAATTGTATTCGCCATGTCTTGCACTGAATCACTATGGGCGCGTGTCACATTACCATAGTACCTGGTCAGCTGGTCAATCACTTTTGATTTTAGACGTCTTTTACTTCCTATGGTTTTCCCATCTGTGAGTTTCTATTCTGACAGAGCCTTCTTCATGTTCCTAAGACGTGTGCCCATTATCTTCTGTAGATGAGCAGTGTATTTTCTTTTCTCAGTGAGAAGTTCATCTCCATAAGGTTTCGTTTCAGACAATGGACTGAACACCTTTGACTCTCCGTCACCAATGTTGGTACTTCAAATTATATTTATTTACTAAGTCTTAAAACAACTTGAGCACACCATCCACCTCCATCTTACCAGTACTACCTTCATGATTGGCAGAACATTAAAGTTTATGTGCTTAAAATCATTCTTGGTATTCTGCAGTGACTTGTTTTCCATCCCATAGCGAGCAGGCCCTGCAGAAGCGGTTACTGATGAAGACGTCAATCACTTTTCCAGTCTGATTGCCAATAATCCTAGAAAACCCTTGTAGTGATGACAGTCCTCGTTTCCTCCATGACCCGTCTCCAGAACCATCAATACCAACACTGTTTGGTGGAGTTGCATCTACTTCTTCTTTTAAAGCAGCAGTCGTGGAATTGAGTGCAGCAGATTCACATACACATATACGTACACTTTAGGTGGTGGTATGCCCATGTCCAAGTGCACACATAGCGATAGTGCTTCTACGATTCACTTCAAATGCATTGCGTCTTACACCAGCTAATTTGCTTGAATTTATTTGGAACAGGTGAGGCTTATCTTGAAACCTAGTTCACGAAAAGTAGATTCAGAAACTTGAGCTTTTCCATGACATTTTTAACAGCATAGAAACTTGTCTAATTCAGGATATAGTATGTTTATGTCTATAATCCTGTTTTTTGTTGTACTGCCTTCACTTCCAGTACCCTGCGATTTTCTTGAAAAAGAAGATGCCCTTGGCCTTTTGGAGCTGAAGCACTACTGTTATCGTTATTTCCAAAGAATCTCTTTGCTCTCTTCTTTACTCTTCCAAATTTCCGCTTCGTATCAGAGCTGGCATTTTTTCTTTCTTCCTTTTACTTCTTACTAATCACTAAAACTGACAACCTAACCTACATTTTATGAAAACTAATAAAAAAAACTTTTTAAGCACCCTGGCCTACGATAAATTTTAATATTATATTTATTTAAATTCACTTCACTCGCGGAAGCAGAATTTAATTAAAAATATATTTTAAAAATATAGATAATACTTTGTCGTTTTTACATTAAGAAATGTTTTGGAAAGCTAGAGGCGTTAGTATCGCTAAATGGCGAAGAGACAAGTACGGTTTACATTGTGATCGGCTGCGTCTAGAAAGATACGTATGCCCGGGTACATAACCCACGCAGATGCCTGCGCGTATACAGTAAAATTTCATAATATTATTATTTATTCCTGAGTATTATTATATGCTTTTATTACTATTTAACAGTATCATTAATGCTCGCACATATCCGCGTCTGTGAGGTGGATGGAGAAAATAAAATGAGGCAGTTACAAAGGGATAGGTACATTATTCCACAAACATTACATACATTTGGAATCCGGGGACATTGGTTACTATATCTATATATGGATATATTTCTAAGATTTCAGACAGATATAAACGTAGCAATACATTTGGTTGAAATATAATAATCGCAGGCACTTGCAGAGAAACAGCACAGTCAAAGGCATTGCATATTGCAGTGACGAATCGTTTCCGATGGTCACATGGGGCAAATAGCGCGTAAATAGTGCTTAATGCCACGTCACAATACGCGCATAAGAATAACATTGTTGGAATATCTAAATCTTTGAAACACAAGAAGGAACAAGCGATGTATATCGGGTGTTAAAGGGAAGTAGAATAGACTCTACGGCATTGGATAAAGCGGAAAGTTCTAAGTGAAAAATCCCGTTGTAACTTTTCGATCTGATCAATATTCATTGTGTAACCATCGATTGAAAATTAGCCGAGCCGCCTTACTCCACCCGCCTGGTGCTTCGCTTCCTGCTGTATCTCTCTCCTGATTGGCCCGCTCGGCTAATTTTCAATCGATGATTACTCAATGAATATTGATCGGATCGAAAAGTTACAATGGGATTTTTCACTTAGAATTTTCCGTTTCATCCAATGCCGTAGAGCCTATTCTACTTCCCTTTAACACCCTGTATAGATATACGAACAAGGTTATTCTTATGTTTTGTGATGCATTGCATGCCTCATGGCTGCATTAAGCACTATACCTACTATTTACGCGTTATTTTCCCCATGAGATCATCGTAAACGATTCGTCACTGCAATATGCAATGCCTTTGACTGTGATTTTTCTCTGCAAGTGCCTGTGATTTTTATATTTCAACCAAATGTGTTGCTGTAACAGGATTTCTTCATCAGACAACAGCGCCACTCGGTGAGGTGGGTGTTTCGTGCAACTGTGGCTACCGCCTCCCCTTAATTAGCATAAAAGTTATAAAAACAAATGTGTTAAAGAAATTTGGAATTACATGTCTATGCATTCATATTATTGAAGAAAACGTTTAGTTAATACATAAAAGTCATTGAAACTTATATAATGTAAAATCACATTTAATATTATAACAATTATGCTATAATCTTTCTTCATTTGGTTCGGAACTATCACAATAAGCGGACATATTCATCTGAGTAGTACGGGGTTCCACCGTTAGCTGGTGAAATCCTCATGGCGTTCATCTCGTAGTAATAAAAGTGTTGCTTACGGTATACAGGGAGGTGCGAGTCAATGCCCGGTTGAAGCAACCGTTGCAGCTCGCGTCCACGAGCCCTCCTCAAAAAAGTATTGGACAAATCCAGCTGCTTTTGTTCTTGAAGTACGCTGAATTTACCCAGCGCTAAGTGGCGAGACCCCATAGCATTTAACACGCAGTAGAAAAGTCGTTGCTTAGGGAATAAAGATAGGTGCTAATTGATGTGACTAATTTTGAAGTTCACGACTTGGAACATTTCTAGGACTAATCAAACTACTTTTTGCTCTTGGAGTTCTCTTCATGTTCCCACCGGTAACGGAAATGGTAGATTATAAAAAGCCACAGTTAGTCTCATAACTAGTATCATAAAGGTTATAAAAAGCCATAAGTAGTCTTATAAGTAGCTTTACAGTAATAGATAAATGTAGAAGCAGCGGAAGGAGGGTTGCAAAAATCTGTTTCTAGCTCACGCAAAATGCTATGCCGTTTCTTGCCCAGCGGCGGGAGGGGGGTGCTGCTTCTGGCTTATCTGCACGGAGATGAGCCCGACGTCCCAGGTTACTTCTGGCCCACCCAAGAATCGGAGGTGGGGTAAGACAGAATCAATCTAACTTATCTACTCGTTCGCCTTGATTTTGATTAGTGTTTGTTTCGAAATTTACCAGTTCCTAGCTATTTTACAATTCAAAAACACAGAGGCTAATACGTCAAACTTTCTAAGAAATGAACATTTCAAATAATAACTTATTTTATATAGTTTTTGAATATTAAAATGCAGGTGCATGCTAGTTTTTGGACCCTTAATACCAGTGATCTACAATCCGTCGAAGACCGGTTTTATTGAATAATAGTAACTGTTATGTTAATAGTATTATCCTTTCTGGCGATCTAGCGAAATAAATAGTTTGATTTACTCTTTTTCTATGAATAATTTGATTTTCTTATTGTAATTTCTTACAATTTAAAAAAGGCCTTATGATTATTGTTTATTTTTTGTGTAGACAGCAACACAGCATCAGCAGCCTCTAATGAATGCTATTCCTCCTGGTTATGCTTATTTTTATGGGGGCAGTATTATGCCTGCTGGAGGATTTCAGTATGGGACTCCAGCGATATATCCTGTAAGTAAATCATTTATAATGTTAAAATACTCTAAAAATTCTGAATTTATTCAAAGCCTTATGTTAAGCTGTATTAGTTTTTCTTTCTTTTGCAATTTTAATCACAACATATTATTTATAGCTTAGAAAACTTTGATATGTAATGAGATTATTATAAAGTCCAATTAAGGATGCTGAAGATATTTATCTGCAGAAAGTTTTTCTCTCTTTCAAGTTTTTCAACTAAATAACTCGAGATAGATTAGTGCAGAAATAGTGTTACGTCCTGAAGGAAAGTAAATGATTATATATAATTATATGTATATTGTGATATGGTAATCCGGCCAGTTACTTATCCTCTATCCTAAAAGAA
>UELV01058001.1:0-17016 GCA_900490015.1 Megastigmus stigmatizans
CTACTGCAATAAATTAAGTTTAAATTTATATGGAGCGCAATTCTTTATTTATCGAAAACCCACCTAACCGGAGCGGACGCGATAGCCCGCGCTTTCAAGAAGCCTCGCTGCACGAGGCAGAAAGGCGGTATCGCACGCAACAATAATTGTAAGCTCACATTATCCATTATAACCCATGCTACTCGTGCCCCACCCTCCTGCCACCTATACCCCACTAGTGGGGCACATAGGGCATTTCTGAGCGCTTTAATTTTTCAATTTTATATTAAAAAATACCTCTCGATATAATATTTTTGTGGTCAATCCTGTTTCTTAATAGTATTATTTACTTATTGTAATTTTTTTTATAATTCGAATCTATCGATTTTTAATACAATCTTAAATTAAAGTTAGGGTGCCCGTGACGCCCCACCTTCCCCTATTCAAGCAAGTGTTATTCACATATATACTCTATAATACTGTTATTACAAATTGTGTAAGGGTAGTTGATTAGATTTTGACATGTATCCATATGCACTCACGTAAGTAATAATGTCAAAATTATATGTAATTATCTAACTCGGTTCTATATATATATATATAATATAGCATTGAAAATATATAATAGTTTAAGCCGAACTGCGTACACAGTAGACGTTACGCGTAAAAATGCGTTAAGGAGGTTCTCCTTATTCGTAGGAAGTCAAGTACAGAATTTACTAGATTTGACCAGTGCAGTCGGTATATACAGGTATATATTCTGCATGTATAACCTATAGGCAAATGAGATTTATATATGAAATATCAACTCCCTCTTATTTCACAGTTACCCTATGGTACTTTAGAAAATTGCTAAAAATTATAAAAAATCTCTCTATTACTATAAAAAAAAATCGAAAAGCTGTCATCATCAATTAATTTATAATCGGAAAAAAGAGAATCTTTTCCATAAGACTACGTGTTAAAAAAGCAATAACAAAGATATTTAATTCTTGGTTTTGGGGTACCCTAGCCTCGCGAAATTTTAACTGGAGTTTCTTCAATCATTTACCTTGCTACATAAAAATTTGTAAGTCAATGACATCATCAATTCAATTATCGAGAGAACTCCCTTAAGATGAGTCCCCTCTTACGAGAAGGGACTTGCGAATCGACTCTCGCGGGAGCGGAGCGAGTGGCGGCGAGTTACACTGCTCTAATGCCTATATGTTGAATTTCCGAAAATTCAGTCCTGAAAAATAACGTATGGTCGTATAGGAAATTAAATTTTAAGATATGTTTCTTGTTTTTCCAACTCGATCCAAAATGACAAACATGACCGAAATAATTCGCAAAGTTGCAAAAAGCGGTTTTTCGTAAATAACAAAAAAACTATAACTCCGATCAAACTTTGTCAAACGATAAAGTTGTAGGCATTAAGAGGGTCTATGGATTCGATTTTTATTTATTTCAATTGCTGTGTTACTATTCGAGATATATCGAAAACATTTTGTTAAAAATCGGATTGTCTAGAACTCGTTCAAATTGATGTTTGAATACTTGATATTTACTGTTAAGTATAGCCCACGCCAAGTAAAAAAATATTGTTTTGAAAAATTGAAAAATATTTAATATTTCTCGATATATATATATTGATTTTTTGAAAAAAAGGTACTCTCGGAAATCGACCATTGTTGCCCGGCGGATGCTCCTAGAGTAACGAACGATGTCTTATTTTCTTCTTGAAAAGTTGTACTACTATGCTATGAAAGAATTGTAACTATTTTGTTAATTATAAGAGTCAAAAAATGACTTTGAAATAATTTAATATTTTTTGAATATGTTTTTATCGAATAACTTTTTTCAATTTTTAATTTATGAAAATATCTCTTATGGAAATCGATGACTGATATTATTCACATATTTTTCTATTGCCTTCTAGAGCCAAAATGACTTTTTTTTTTCAAAAAATTTAGAGGATGCAATTTACATTTTGCAACGATTGGCTCGATGGAGATTAGTGTTGACTACCTAACAATTGTGCGTTAGAATCCTCCATAGGCCAAAATCCCCCTGGGCCAGAATCCTCCTGAGTTATAGAAACCTCCCAGCTTATCTACTACAATCTATTAAACATGAACTATTTTCATTAATCAAAACTGTTATTGCTATATTATGATTAAATTTTTAATTAAAACAATTAAATTTTCATTGATTCAATTAAATTTTATTCAGTGTATGCTAATAATAATAAAACCGAATGGGCATAATGTAGAATAAGCATCTCAAGTGTATCATTCGCCGACGAATTGAAGTCAAGTGCATTGGTTTTATGAAGTTTTGCGGGGCTTAATTAATAGATTTTGAAGCTCGACTGTAATTGAAAAAAGTTTCATCCCCAAATATTATTTTGTTCTTAAGCTATCGCCAAAACAAATTTTTGGGCGGCTATTTCCTTACGTTAAATTTTCGGCTGACGCTATATATAGATATACAAATACGTACAAATTTCGTTCCAAAAGACTTAAAAAATCTTTTTAAGCATTTTTGAAAAATAAAATTTTTCTCACCGATATAGCACTTCCTCTCTGAGAAAACAAAAAAAAATTTAATTATTAACATTTAAAATTAATTACAGAACAGCTTAAATACTTACAATTTCTGTGACATGATGTTCACAGTTGTGAATTACAGTAAATAATACTTTTAGAGTGAGTTTTGGCATTAAAGCATTTATAAGAAAGAAAAAGATAAATTGCTTATATTTGCGTGTATTGTAATAATAAAAAAATCTGTTTTTTGGCACTTGTGTCTCACAGCCCTGAAGAGGGATGTAATAAATAAACGTTCAAAAAGTCAGCCTTTTAATTAAAAGGTTTTTTTATTGGTTCGGAAGGAATATATTTTCTTTATATCTGTTGCTGTTCTTTTTTCCTGTCACAGGCTTAAAAATATGTAGGTAGTGCGCACTAGATATTTTCTTGATCAATACTTTTATAAAAAATGTACTTATACTATAAAGGACCAGTCCTACGAAGTTAAAAAATATTAAAAACACATTTATCAAAAAAATATTCGAATTTATAAGTAGTCAGGGCTTTAGTTTGTGATTCGCTAAAGAATAACAAGTTGATATTTATTTAGCTCTATATCTAAATTTAGCTATTCGTCTTATTATTTCCGTTTATCATCATAGCTTGAACGAATTCTAAGCAATGTTACCTTATTGTGAACAAGTATTAACGTCAATTACGCCGAGAATAAAAATAATTTAAAGTAATAGATAGTTATTGTTCATTGTATTACGTGTATAATGATTGTAATTAATGTGTGCATGTGAGAGAATAATAATAAATGTTAAATTAATTTATATAAAAATAATGATAAATTATTTTTTTCTTTATGTAATATCTTATCCCAGAGTTAACTACAAATAATATAACTGTAATAATTAACTGTATAAATTAAACCATTCGAACAATAAACCACACTTTCAATTAAAAGTTTTTAATTAAAAGTGTGGTTTATTGTTCGAATGGATCGATTTCCCCCTCTAATAATATTTTCGGTATTAATAAATTTGCGTTCCACTTAAAACTTCAGACTTAAGTTCAAATATTAATGATAATAATAATAGAATTATCTGATTTATTAATGTTGGAAATTTTTAGGAAAAAATGAATATAATTTTAATAGATTGGTCAGAAGCTTATTTTAGCAATAAAATAATAAAAAAGTTAGAATTATTAAACTATAGAAATGCAGCTTTATCTGTAGGAATAGTGGGTGGTAAGATCAACAGGTAAATACTCAAATCTATGAAGTAGATTTATAGAAGATATATATTATAGGTATATCAAATATATTCAGCTTCATTAAAACATTTTTATTATTCGATATAGTTATACAGATATTGCATTTATCTTTTTTAATTTTTGTTCATATAAATGATTAAAAATATTAATTATGGAAAACGTTAAAAGGGCACTGAAGAGGATGGCCCAAGCTTCAAAAGTACATTTAAACAAATGGAAGGGCTTACACTTTATTGGCCATAGTCTCGGTGCACACATTGCTGGTCAAGCCGCTAGATATCTTAAAAAGATTGGCATAGACGTCGATCGAATCACTGCCCTCGATCCTGCTAATCCGTCTTTTGGAATAGGTGCACAACTACGTCTTAGAAAAATTTATGCAAAATTTGTCGACGTCATCCATTCTAATAGTGAACCAGGCAAGAATCCAAACTTTGGAATATATATGAACCAGTTGGTACGTTAAAATCTTGCATCATCAAATGAATGAATTTGAAGTAAGAATACAAGAAATTCTATATGATTTAGGATATATTGACTATTATGTAAATGGAGGAAACGATCAACATAAATGCTCACTAAAAAGGATAAAGGCTTCATTAAAAAATTCACTCATGAAACTTGCGAAATATAAACTCGGCTTACTGTTAACCGACAATAGTATCACTAGATTCTTATCAATACATTTCTTCCAAATAACCGTAAGTTTTATTGCTTTATCTGCATCTTTTATATTTCATAAATAAATTCTAAATAATATTTAATCTGCACAATATTGTTAAAATTGATGTAGTAGTGTAAGATTTTACGATTTCACGTAAGTATTTCATATAATTTATTACAAACATTCAGCATTTACAATGTTTTATTTTTTATATAGTTCGCTCAGAGTATGATATCATCTGTAATCATCAAATAGCAACTATATATTTTACGCAATCGTTGAGAAAAAAAGTGACGCTGTGGGCGAATCCTGTTGGATGGCCTATACCAAGGGACAGACGTAAATTAGAGTGTGATAATTTAAGTTGTACGAAACGTAGTAACTGCATAAAAATGGGAGCCGGTGCAAATAATAAGTATGGAATCTATTATGTAAGTACAAGACAAATTCAGGTAACGTGTGCAAACCCTAATAGAAATAGAAAAAAAAGACGTGGTTGGAGAATTGGTAAAACAAATACATGGCTACGTCGATTATGACACTTTTTCTCGTATCTTTCAACTCAAAATACGTCGGATATGATCTTTTTCAAATTTTTTCAAACCTTTTTTTTTAGTTGAAAAAAAGCCTTGAAAAAGATGTTGAAAATTCGGGGTCTTGGTCGTTAATGGGTTAAAACAATTAAATTTTCATTGATTCGATTAAATTTTATTCAGTGTATGCTAATATAATAAAACCGAATGCGCATAATGTAGAATAAACATCTCAAGGACGTCTTTCGCCAATGAATTGAAATCGAGTTCAATTCAACATGTAACACGATCAAATTAAAAATTAATTATCTAGACAATATATTATGGAATTTGAAACAGTACTAAAAAGTTAATATCTCTTTTCTCCATAACCCAAAAAAAATTTAATTGAGTCATTTCTTTTACTCATATTTAACAATGTACCAAATCTCGTTACAATTCAATCTTTAATTCTTTTACCGATAGAATTCAAATTGCCTTATAATCAAACGAAAATTGCGGAAGCTTATCAGCATTAAGTATGTGGATATAAAAGTTTTTATAAAAGATCAGTTTTTTCTCGGTAGTTAAAGAGTATTTGAGATCAGAGTTTGCTATGAAAATTAAGCTTCTTGTATTCTTTATTTTAATTTCTTTATATTTCTCTTTAATATAATTATAATTTGATTAATAATATTACCTTCTTAGTCGGATGATTAACGCATATGCCACGCAAGTAAGCGCAACAGTTGCTCTTGAATCTAAAAGATTCCTATATCCTATGTCTTTTCTGGATGCCCTAATAGCTTCTTTGATTGCGAAAAATACCGACGATGGCAGGAATAGAGGAGTTTCACCAACAGCCTATGAAAATAATGCAAAACAATAAATCTATCAAAATGACCTTTAAAAAGGTAAAACTTGTGACAAGTATGATGTTTCTTCCCCAGCACAATGACTTTTATTCTTGAATCAAATCCTATTAAAAAATAAAATCTCTTTAGTTACTGTATCTATCTATAAAATCTCTTTTTGATAATGTAAAAGTAAAATCTATTTTTGGCTGCATAACATAGAATTCATATTTCTAACTAAATAATCAATTCTTTATTACTTTTTTGATATTATCTAAATTTGACCTTAAGAAAGTTATAAAATAAATAGAAATTTCTGTCAAAGCTTCTATTTGTCCCATTAATGCCAATTAGATAAACAATTTCTTATCAGTTTCCAATTTCTTATGACAAAATTTGGCTAAAGAAAGTTGTGAAATCATTTTAGAAATTATCAAGTATTCGTTTTAGCTTAGCAGCATGTTTAGCAGTTTGTAAATCATTTCAGTTGTTTTATTATTTTTTTCACTTTTCAATTTTGTACAACATTCTTGATCTTAAAATGACTTAACGCGACAACCTGCTCTGAAATGGAGATCAATGCTGAATACACTTATAATGAAAATACATTTTACGTATCTATTACTAATAGAGCACCGTACTAACACTTCTGATAAAAATGTTCATCATTTACATCAACTTGCATAACTATCACGTAATTTATTATGTTAATATTACGAATTTTTATGAAACTGTTAACATATTAATTATTTTCCTCAATAACGTTTATTTATTTATTAAATATACTTACCTGTTAAAAAGTTGACGAGTTTGACTGGTCAACTTGCTAATCAAATGGCAGCGTTTTATGGCTATTAAGGAAACAGTATACTTTCAAATGTTCTGCATCGCGAATTATATATTAGACAGTTTTGAATGAGCTTTCAATTATATAATGTGCAGTTTTTAGCTTAGCAGCAGTCTTGGCATTGATAAATACTCTAAATTTTAATTTCAGATAGATTTACCATCTTGATAATATGTATTTGGAGACCTATAAAAAACTTATAAATCAAAAATATTTTCTATACTACATTTAATATTACTGGTCATAGAATAAATTGGGACGCGTTTAATCAACGCGTCTAATGGGACGCTTCTAAATTCATCTAATATGAATTTAGAAGTAATACGCATGTTATGCACCCATAAGAATTTTAGCTTTATTAAATATTCACTTAGTCAAAAATTAAAAAAATACAATTCAAATCAATTAGAAACGGACATGATACATCATAAAGTGTAGAAGTGGAGCTATAGATTCTGTAATTCTAATTATATTTTGATAAAAATTACTAATTAATATTATTTTTTTTTACTTCAATATTAAGGAAAAATTATTTGGTAGTTATTAATTTTAAGTTTCATTGTTTTATATATTACAGCTGCATTTTATTGCAACTAATATAAGCTTACATTTTGTTCGTCACCTTAAACTGCCTGACGCCGTGTCGCCAAGTATGTTCCTAGTCATTTTAAGATTAAGAATATTGTACAAAATTGAAAAGAGAAAAAAATAATAGAACAACTAAAATGACTTACAAACTGCTAAGATTACTGCTAAGCTAAAAAGAATACTTAATAATCATTCAAAAGTGGCTTTATCATTCCTTGCTTGGTTTTTCAAAAGGTGTTAAGGGCGAGATCGATCTTCAAAGAACAGTTGCGACGTTTCGATGGCTTAGTCGACATATACCATCCTCATTAGGCAAAAATTTATTCATTATATAATTTTAAAAAACACATGTTAAAAGATCGGAGTATCATATGAAACTTTTAAATTAATTAAAGTCGCCACCCTAGACACGAAAAACCACGGAGCGCACTACTAGGACACCATCACCGGCGACCCTGTTACCTACACATCGAGTACGACCAAATGACAGACCTAGACATTATTATCGGTGACCCTACACACCTAGACAGAGTATAATCTAAAATTAATATACACATTTTCCAATTGGAAATAAGTAGAAAATATATGTATACACTTATTAATTAAATTTTTTTCGTCATCTTCCAATACTTAATTTATATATATTATTCTTTATGTTACCTATATTGTATTATTAGTTGCTACTTTTAAATATCTTGATATATACTGGTATCGGGAAGAAATTTGTACGTATTTGTATATCTATATATAGTGTCAGCTTAAAAATAGTCACCCAAAAATGTGTATTTGCGATAACTTAAGAACGGAATAATCTTTGGGGATGAACCTTTTTTTTTAGTTAAGTCTTATTTAAAAGCTGTCAACTAAGCCCAGCAAGATTACATAAAACTAATGTTTAGATTAGCTTTAAAACATTGAAATACATTAGACCAATTATAAATTATAAAAAAGAGATTAATTATCAGTGAGTACCGCCAAAGCTTATATCTACGTTAAGCCAATCGTATACCTTGGTGTTTATCACTTTTTATCAGAAATTATTAGATTTTATGATATATTATCTAAAAAATGCAGCTTTTTTAACTAATTCTGGTTTTGTGTCTCTGTTTAGAGCTACCGCGTAGGTAACACCCAAACTGGAGAATCAAAGTTTAATATTCGAATTTCTTAATACTTTAATTTAAAAAGAAACTAATAAAATAGTTCGCTCACATAAAATTTGAATGAAAAGTGCAGTAGCTCGTTTTAAAATTCATAGGATAGCTATTATCGTCTTTTACTTTCGATTTACACTTGACAATATTCACTGTAATCACGAACTTTTTCTTAAAGCGAGCGAAAGAAGCTTCAGTAGGCTGTTCAATAAGTAATTATTAGTCGCATGAACCCATTTTATTTACTTAATAACGTATACTTTATTCTATTATGCAAGAGGTTTAAATTTTGGAAGATAAAGGTATACATAAGCTCTGCTTTTTGTGATGATTTACTATACCATATCTGTACCTTAGATTTTCGGCTCATTGATCAATGGAAAAACTTTGTATCTCAAAATTTCAATTCGGAAAAAGTTCTATCTCAATTTCTGGATTTAAAAAGCGTCTACCTTGCAAACGCATGTTTTCTTCTTTCAACCTTTACTATAAAAATTGCATATATAGAAATTTTTACATGAAAAATTTTATATAAATATTTGCTCTCACTCTAATCGACAATTATTCGAGAAAAAAAGCAAAAAGATCTTTAATACCTACTTTCGAAGAAGAGTAAAGTTCTACCAAAGAAAAAAAAACATGTTAACGAGATAGAGCCTTTTCTGAACTGAAATTTAATACAAAGCCTTTGTCAAACTGGAAAACCACATTTCCCTAAAAATGAAGCTTGAGATTAAACCTTTTCCACTAGCCCGACGATCGACTACACGACGTCATATACCAACTTTGCAAATCCACACTTTACAAACATCCATCTGTAGACACAATGACGTTTACTCTAAGACTTATCGAATTCAATGAGAATCTTCAGTATCTATTAAATAATTTAAATCTATCCAGCCCCACATTCATTACCTTAAACTATACATATAACACATTAGGCGCGCAATTATATTCTTATAATATAAGCCGCGCAACATTCGCATCATGCAAACTCGGAAAAAACCAACCCGAAGCCCCCGAAGCTTATCCGGCCAATCGCTAATCGAATTTACTTCCTGGTGTACCCCGTCCCTTTCAACCCGCACCCCCAACCCATTCCCTTACACCGCACTTCTTCGCAAATGACTTTTTCCACCCAACAAACAACCGCCTGTATAC
Organism: Megastigmus stigmatizans; assembly: GCA_900490015.1. Taxonomy (NCBI): domain Eukaryota; kingdom Metazoa; phylum Arthropoda; class Insecta; order Hymenoptera; family Megastigmidae; genus Megastigmus; species Megastigmus stigmatizans. The sequence goes on from UELV01058001.1 coordinate 9,554, forward strand.
AGATATAAAGCTTGACGTAACGGGGTCGCGCAGCACGTTTTAAAGGCAGCTGAGATAAGGCCGCGAGCATCGCAGCCACACATATGAATCCTGGAGCAGGTGGTCGTCGTGTTCCATGCGGCGCAAGTGCATATATACCCTGGCATTTATATATGTAATATACATACGTATGCAGAGCGGAGGCTCTCGGATTATGTACGCGCAAACACATGCCACCCGCACGCGCAGGTCCGTGCCCTCCAGAAATGGGTCAGAATTAGCATGAAAGAGAGAGAGAGAGAGAGGGGTTTGCGCAAGCCAGGGTTATATTTGGACGTGGACTTTCCGTGCAGCGAATCGCGCGATGATCGCTTGCACTGCACGGCGAGAAAAGCATTAGAATCTCGCGTGGCGTTCGCCATTTTCTTTTGCGCGTCCGATGCCTACCGGTATATATATATATATATAAGAAGCTCCCGAGCGCGCGGAGGAGCGGTAGTTGATATATATGATCCCATTGGCTACCAACTTGTCGGCTTAGCATCTCGGTACTGGCTTCGCGAGTATAGAGTAGACACTATACCTCTCTCTCTCTCTCTCTCTCTCTCTCTTACCTTCCACCATATCCTCGCTCCTATAAGAGCGATAGAACTGGTGTATAAACCTTTTTCTCTCTCCACCTCCTCCTCGCGCTCTCCTCCTCTTTCTTCCACGTTTTCTTCCTCTCTTTGCCACCGCTTGGCAATTAAAATTCTTCTCTCTCTCTCTTTCTCTCTCCGTGCGCGCATCGCTGCGCCATGTTTTCTCTCTCTCTCTCTCTCTCTTTCTCTGTCTGCACAGTTCAGCTCTCGAGACTGCAATGCATATAAGAAAGAGAGAGAGAGAGAGAGAGAGAGAGAGGGAGGGAGGGAGGGAGATAGAGAGAGAGAGCAGGCTTCCACTCACGCTGCGCAGCCGGAATCGCAATTAAAAGCGCTCACGACTGCACATAGCGACGTGGTATACAACACGATATCGCAGCCGAGGCAGCCGGGCAGGCCAGACTCTTTCACGAATATGTCTACCGCGAGAAGCCTGGGCGATGGAGTTATTATAAAGCTCGTGTGCAGTGCAAGCGAGGTCTGCTTGCACGCTATATATATGCGCGCACCGCGAGCACTGCGAACCTGCAGATTGTGTCGGCCTGTAAGTCTAATTGATACTGATATTTCGTATAGAATGCTTATAGGATTATAATTAGTTTGCGAGCTGAGATTGCATTGCAGGCTGGATGAGAAATATATATATAGTTAAGGTAACGTTAGTAAAATAGTGGGGCGAAGCTCGAAGTACTTATGTGGCATTTTCTTATAGCTGACGATTAGTTTCTCCATTGTTAATCGTTGGATACATAATAAAGGGTTGCGGATCGGTGAACGTGACAACTGCGCTATCTCTAAAGTTAGATTGGCAAAATATCCATTATTATTATATATACCTTTGAATTAATCTACCAGAAAATACGACGAAATTAGCACGATATTGACACTCGTAATGATAATTTAATTTAAAGCAGTCAAAGATAAGGATAGTAGTGCTCATTCAAATTCAATACACTCATGAGAATCAAACATTATCTGTTCACTAAGAATATGATTGGATTTCATAATAATACTCTACTGTGATTAAATCATAATAGCTATGAACGAGAGAAAACATGACTGTGCGTATGGACAATCACAATACATTATGGTCAGTATTTGCTGTTGACAATTAATAATGACTCGTATCGCAAAATCAATCTCTTCATTATCAGTATATAAAAATACGATCCATACACTATTACAATAACAGCCAACAGTAATTCCGAAACAATTCAAAGCTACTTCATGACAGTAACCCCGAATACCATAACTGATAAAAACGATTTTAGTTCAAAAACGTTTATAAATGTCTGTACATGTTTAAAACAATGTGATAAAGTGAAAAAGCGCACAATGTTATTGGAGAGTTTGTTAATAATTTTTAACTATAATATACATTTCAAGGAATAAATACTAGTACGTGTATGTAACTATAAATACTAAAATCCTGAAGTTTGCATCTATTGTGCTCTAATAGACAATTCGTGATATAGAGATATATTTTTGTAGGCCTTATAACAAGCAACCAAGAGTTGCTATGGGATACTCTTCACAAGTAGACGTGCAGGTTCGTTCCACATTTATCATCCACGTGCAGATCTTCTGGTCACCGAGTGGCCATACTTTCTTATTTTGAACCAGTGAAAATTCACTGGCAATTTGGTTCAATATGATTCATTACTCAAAAATTAGTGTATAAACACTATTTTTCCAGTACTTTTTACAACCAATGTACACTGATTCGAATTTAGATAGTAGGATAACTCGAAAAACTCCCCGTACATATAAGTAGTCTTGTTCATAAGACACTTCTCGTTTTTACTTGACTTCTTTCAGCTTCTTCAACGGTCGTAAGTTGGATTGATGGAAGCCTTCGCTTTCATCCACACGTTATATGTTCTGCGAGTATTCTAATAGTGACAAGAGGATGCATTGGACCTTTTTCCCACATCATTTGTATGCAGAACCGTAGATGTCATTTACCCCTTTCAATGACTACTTCGAGGTAGAATACTTATTGGCAAATGACAAGTTGGATTCTACGCAAATAGATCCTGCTCTCTCTTCTTCGATGGGTCCTTTTTTATGCTACTTTACAAATCGTTGCGAGATGTATACCTATTAAGTGCAACAACATAACCGGCTTATATTTCTATTAAAATAACACAGCTCTATCATATCTAGCTTTATTTTAAAGTATTTCTCATTTTACGATTGTTGTGACTGAGGACTGATATTTGCAGTTTTTTGATATCCACAATAATAACAGAACAGCGAGAAAAAGACGGAATAAATTTTTTTCTCAAGGGAGAAGAATTATTGGTAAATAAAAGTATGAACTTTCAACTTTCACTATCTCTCTAAATTTGAATATGTATAGAATTTTCACTTATTCCACATGTGAATTCTACCTTCACATTTAAATGTGTAAAATTTACCCTATTTTATTATGTCAACTATATTTTCATAAATTAATATGTAAAATTTTTACTTATTTCATACCTAAAGTGTATTTTCACTAATGAATATGTGCATTTTCACTTTTTCATGTGGTAGATATGGCTATCTTTGTCTCGCATTATCTCGTCCGTGCAGGAACGCATTAAATTCTGTTGTGCCGTGTCGCCACGATGTCGTTAGATCGCCTCTTCAAGATTTACTCCGCATTCAATGCGAAATATCCAACTACGTTGAAAAAGTCTACGATTTTATAAAAACATGAATAGCGAATAACAAAATTACATCATGCAATAGTCATGCATTTATAAATTATTTATTTATTTATAGTTATTTATTACAAAGTTACAACAGATATTAAATACAAATTCTATTAAAAAATGTTTAGCTTATGAAATATTTTTTAATTCAAAACAAAAATCGTGATAACTTTCATTTTGCAGAAACATATTATTAGTAATTACGAAGAATATGTCAAATTGATATTATTTTGCTTAAAATATAAAGAAATATATTTATAATTGAAATTTATTTTATCAATTTTGTTACGAAAATAATTTAAGAAGTATATTTTCATGACAAATTATGATTTTTTTTTCTCTTATGATAAAAGAATATCAATTTTACATATTTATAATGATTATATTTGCTTATTTTGATGTGAAATAACACTTGCTACAATACATTCATCGATATTCGACATTCGATCCGATATTGAATATGGAATTACATCGAATTACAGTTAATCATATAGTGATTTGTACACATATTTCAATGTGACATTTCACATATTTTAATAGCAAATGTTCACATATTCAATAAGCAATCTAAAGTTGCATATAGAATAAGTGAACAAAGTTCGTTAGAATAATCTAGAAAACTATCTCTAATATATTTTATTCAGACCACACATTTACTTTTTTGTGCAAAGCAAAGGCTGCCGTAGCGTAGAGTATATGTTTGAAAAAGCCACATTACAATGTTTACACATTCTCCATGTAGATCTACATTAGCCCGTCTAACAATAGCAATCCACAAACATTTTTCAGCAAACCTAGAGCACGAGCGGCTGCTAAAAATAATCCGACTTCCTTTTTGCCCGCGAGCGACGGCGGCGACGCTGAATCAGAAACGGAAACACGCGCGCGGCTGCAGCGGGGGAGGGAAGATCAGGACACACACACACACACACACAGAGAGACACACACGAGAAAGTAAAATTTGCGATCCCAACGAGTTACTAATTTCGAACAAGCTCTCTATATTATCGTGCACGGCGAGCATAGCACGCGCGCGGAGAGTAGCAGCTTCTCCATTCCGTGCAGCTTCTACATGTCCCGATCTTCGTCGTGCCTTCCTCTCTCTCTCTCTCTCTCTCTCTCTCTCTCTCTCTCTCTCTCTCTCTCTCACTCGCTCTCTCACTCGCTCTTGCTCCTCATTTTTGCTCAGCTCTCTCCCTCTATTAATATCGCATCGCGTCCTGCACGACGCAACAGCAGCAACAGCAGCAGAGCTCGCTTCACTCGGCCTATACGGCTATAACATACGAGACCGCGGATCTTGTCGGCTCGTACTTGCCTCTATACACATTTGTACAGAGTATATGTGTGTGCGAGGGCAAGCAGTAAGCGTCCGGTTCACTGTGCATCGGCTAAGCTTGTATGCATGTTCGGTGCATAAATAAGGTGCGCGCGCGTAACCGGGCTCTCTCTCTCTCTCTCTCTCTCTCTCTCTCTCTCTCTCTCTCTCTCTCTCTCTTGCTCTGGCATTAAATCACGCGCGAAGATCGCGTGCGCAGAAAAGAAGAGGGTAGGGAATGAGGGAAAGAGAGGAGAGAGAGAGAGAGGGAGAGAGAAAAGAAGGTAGGTATATGAATGCAAAGAAAGAGGGCTGTTTAGCGGGCGGAGGAAAAGAGGTGGCTGCGGAGCGCTTGGCGTCGCGCACCCCGTCGCGCCAATATGCCCTTCACCATCCTCGAGCATTATACACCTCTTTTCTTGACTAATCGCAAATGAGCAGATTAGTACATATATGTGCATATCGGGGCATGCGGATTTGTCTATAAGTGTATCGTGTTTGATGGAGATATAGGAAGAAAAAGTAAAGTGGATAAACTTGTGACAATTGTTTAATCAATCCCCCTGAGCATCACCGCTTAGCTTGATAATATACAGGTATATAATACGGGTCAGTTATATTATATGCTGTTGTGATAAAGATACGGTAATGAAGAAACGGTATTCGGATACTCTAGCCTCACTTTTTGATCGTTATACATATAGGTAGTTTTACAAAGCTGATATATATATATATATATACTATCACTATTCGAATATAGTTCAGAATTTCCGGAAGGCGGCCACATTTAAACTTATTATGACATGGATTATTAATCATATGTACAAAAACAGGATACAAAATAGAAATATTAATTATCGTACAGTTGATCGTATTCTTTAAACACGAATATTTTAGACTCTAATGACTATATCATCCACTATCGATATGCAGCGAAGTTCTAGGATTTGAAAAGTGAGAAATGTGCTACATCCAAAGTCTAGTAGTGGTATTCATGGTGACTGATTAAGGAATTAGCCTAAAACAAGTAAGGGTACTTTTTTAAATTAATAACTGCCTTCTTTAGTTCGGAAAATCTCGGAATTTCTCTTAAATTAATACAACCTTTATCTCTCCAGAGAAAATTAATCATCGCATCCAAACTCGTTCATCACGTACAAAACCAAAATTATATGCATCCGACTATACTATCTATTATATAGTCACTATATATATATATACACTGTTTAAATGCTCGACATTATTTATGTATCAAACCAAACCACTAAACTTTTAATCGACTAACATGGGCCCCAGGGTTCATTTGATTAAATTTCGATATGCGTATCTCATATTTTCGATAAAAGAATGTCTCTGTAAAGTTTCATCAAAATCGGTTTCTCGGACGCTTTGGGTTCCCCTTCTAAGTTAAAAGACCCAGTAACTGAACACGCAAGAGCGTGTACTGGTGATAGGACATACGCCAGTGTATACGAATACTTTCCTGGACTGTAATTGGTCCAATGCGTCCAAACACTATAAGGTAGTTGACCCGATTATCGATAGCGTAGGAAAAGGGTCGACTTATTAAGCATTTTATTCAGTAATATTTTGTAAATGAGTGATAAGAAAAATTTCATTAGTTTAAGAAGGGTCTGCTTTAATTAAATTAAAAAAAAAATAAAAATGACCGTATATTTATTTTAAAAATGATGTTGGAAAAAAATCGCGATGTAGCAATTATCGATAGTCAATTTAAGGTTGGGAGCAGTTAGCGATAGTCGCCAGACCCAATTATCGATAGCTCCGAAAATTATGGTTGTAGGTTAAGGGTTATATTAGATTTTGCTTTTTTGACAAGTTATTTAATGTTTTTTTTGACAGAAATTATACTTTGATTAAAATTATATAATTTTATTAATATAGAACAGAAATGAATATAATAATAAACGTAATTAAATTACAATTAAGGTAACAATAATTTTTTACAATCTCTCGGACACAGAAATTACAGGAACATCAATTGAAATCAACAAGTATTAATGCTAAATAAAAATTTAAGAATAAAATAAAGTTTAGTTTGTAACAATGTTACTCAATGGTTTTCTACTTAAAAATAAAGCTTTAATTCTTTTTTCTTCTTCAAGAAAATTTTTTTTGACATCACCAAATGTTGTTTTTTCTTTGATGAATGTTGGTGAATAGTGTGTCTTTTCCCGTTTTTACCACAAAATGTTGCACTGAATTTAACAATATTTTCTTTGAAATTGGAAAACCGTGTTTTATCACTTTGAAACACCACTCTGCCAAGGCTCTTTCATCAACTTCACTTAAAATCGTAGGAGGCTCTAGGCGAGTAACAGTAGGAAATTTTCCCTTTACTCGAGAATACAGTGTAGCATAAGGAACATTGAAAGCCTTGCTTGCGTTAAATATTGATCTCCCTTTATTGTTCACTTTATCTACTGCTTTATGCAAATCTGCTTTAGAGTAACAGTATCTTGAAGATTTTGTCTGAAATATTAAGGTTAGGTTACATGACACTTTCAAGCTATCGATAATTATTACACACACGCCATTCGAGGAGGGGTTATCGATAACGCGATTAAATTAATTCTTTGTAAATAAATTATATCCTACCTTTTTCTCCTTGCCCATGATGACTTCATGATGATAATTTAGCTGTATTTCAAGTATGAAAAACTAAAAACACGTTAAAACGACGCTTTGAACTCCACGCATGAGCTTAGCTCCGTACGTAACGAGAATGGCCGACAGCATCGAGTTGAAGGAGCCATCTTTTATTTTATTTTTTGTCCAGTCGTTGCATGAGCTGGTAATTCAAAT
>UELV01058010.1:686-10686 GCA_900490015.1 Megastigmus stigmatizans
AGAGAGAGAGAGAGAGAGAGAGAGAACGCGACAGAGAGGCAAAGAATGTTTGCCTACTAAAACCTCTTTGTCTCAAGTGTGTAGACTTTCATACCAACTTTGTTTACATCGCCGCTACTTTTCTCCTCTCTCTCTTTCTCCCTTTGCCTGTATGCGCACTACATCTGGCGGAAAAATGTAAGCCGAGGAGTAGCGAGGCCAAAAGCCGATGTCAATAACTGACTTATACGCTTGCGGGATAATGCCTTTTTGCTCTCTCTCCTACTTCTTCTCTTTGCGTTTCTCTGCGCGAGATCTCGAAGAGAGCAGTTACGTAGTTGGCTAAGGATGGAGAGCACCATTGTCTTTCGATGAACTTCCTGCGATTCTTTATTGGATCTTTGTTCTGCATTATGTAAGCCAACCTTACCGACGCGTTTATTGTCTGGCGTTACTTTTATTTTCGCGGAGGACTCTCCCGAACGGGCATAAGGATGTTATCGACTGTAATATTGATAAAAGATTACGTGTGTCTGGATCCGATATTGCAGGCTATGGGCATTAGTTCGATATTCAATTCGACGTTGGTATCATTTATGGAGGAGCGAATCCGTGCAATACCGTTGGTTCAATATTAAAGCTTTTGCAGGAAAATGTACATTGATCGAGATATAGGTTATTCAGTACCGGATGAATATTAAAAGCAGGAAGGCAATGTGAGTAGTATTGGCAGATTGTTGGTCCCTTTTAGGTCACTCGCTCCGATATTGTCAATTCATTATTAATATTTTTCAAATGAAAGATTCGTATCCCACAACTCATCTGTTCTCTCATATGAATGCATTCATAAAATAGAGTTTAGCTTTTCGAAATGAACAAGTGACAATCCCTTTTAATTATTGAAACGAAACCCGGATGCAGCCATCTGTTCGTGAATTATGCACCTGCACAAGGATTTGACAAGATACGTTCATTCGAGTATATAAAGACTGACGCATCGTCATCACACTCACGTGCTCCTCACTCGAGTGACGCGTCCTGCAGGTTCTCCCAGTCTTTTGCTCAAATAATGAGATACGGATCGAGTTTTACATGCGTGTGTGTGTGAGCGATCTTATACCTGGGCGGGCTTCGCACGTATTCCACTTGTTGATGCGAAATGCAGCCGAGGTCCGAGAGAAGGGAACCGAATCCTTCTCTCTTCGACAAGTACCTACAGACACATACTACTCGTATATACACACACACACAGACACATTGAGTTCGAACGTGAGCACTTGGCGACTTCGGGTTTTACCTGCTCTTTCGCGATTTCGCTCGATGTTGTGAGAAATGACGCTTTTAACAACTGGGGAGAGATGGAGGTTTCATCTTACTCTCCGAGCGACTTCTGGCTGCTCCCTTTTTTTTTGCTTCATCGTAACCGGGATAGGCATTTATCTCGGGCAACTGGATATGACACTGAAAAATATGACACGAAATGAGACGCCGTACGCCCATGCGACTCATTGAAGGGGGAGAAAAGAGTCCGGAATGGTTATTGAAATTCCAATCCTGTTAACCCCTTCCGTTGGCAAAGCCCGAAATCCATTAGGTATAATGAATTTTCGGAAAATATAACGGTATAAAGTTGTTTTGCATGTCGAGTGTGCTTTTTTTTTGTTTTATGCATCAAGGGCACTATTTTCATATATTTTTTTATCATATAAATTTATTTTTATTTGTGAATAAAATCTATAATATGTAATACTGTGTATCCAAGCTGGCTTTTGCTAGGATGCATAATATACACGATACAAGGAATTGCGGATTTTTTGCGATGTGGAATATATTTTTACTCACATATTGTGCAAAAACATTTTTAATACTAAATATTTTACGGTTAGTCAAAAAGAATTATTTCCGGAAAAATTTTTTTATAGAAAATAAAAGAAATATAATAAATTCGACAATTTTTTTATAAATATTATTCTTTATATCTACAAATGCTGTAACCTTATACGATCTATTGTAAATTAATCTTCACTTTTTTATTTTAAATAAATTGGCACAATTTTCAGCACATCGATACCTAATAAAATAGGACTAAAATTCAAGATTTGACGTGTTCGTTTTAAATACGGTTATTATAATTAATAGAAGTTTTACAAGGAATGGCTTGAGGTTGTCTTTAATACAATAATGTTTTTAAATAGAAAAATATAGCTGGCGTCTAAAATTCTCTTATACAGTCGGTGAATATACTGAACTTTCCATATCGATCGATGGTAGCTTTTGGTCCAAGGTACTATATTTACAGTTAAAAATGTGCGCGTGAATTCTTCTGTGCTCACGTGCACTTTTTTCCCCGCATTGTACATTTTCGTGAAAAAATTTATTGAGGAAAGGTTACATACCAACATAAACAAAATAGATTAAATATTTTTTTATATCGTTGATGAAACAAACAGTATAACGTTCAAATTTATGTTTTTTTTTGTTTTATAAAGTGTATTATGTGTGTATAATGTGTGTATAATTTTATAAAATTAAAAAAAATTCTTTTGATTTGCATTTTCCGAGAAGAGTTATTGATCACATTGTTTGTTCTAATTTGGTAATTATTATTAAAATAAAGCATAATTATACTGTAATTATAATTATGAAATGTCTATATTCATAGAATAACCATTCAATAAATAATAGCAATCATAACATTTATCTAATTTTTTGATTCTAAACCATCTGCAATTAACAAGACAATTTATTTCAAAGTCATCTATTGATATCACAGAGCCCGTATACAACGTTCGATAATAACTTTCATTCAGTATATTGATAATAGAAAAAGAACTGGCTGTTTTGTACTCCCCGTTTAATGCGACACGACGTATAGGAAACACTTTTTTCTACAAATTGTTAAAGATCCAAACCAAACCGTGCAATACTGTACGAAAAATACTCGAATAAACTGTGTATACAGCATTTCAACACGCGCAAAAATTTCGCAGCGGCCCGGCTGCATGTGTTTGCACGTCGTTTCCCCTCACATACACATACACACGCGTGCGCAGAGAGCGACAGTGTTCGTCAGTGCGCACACGTAAATTTTCGAGATTTGCTGCTCCTCGACACCTGCCTTTGACGCAGGCTTTGACGCCGTCCGCGCCGGCCAATGAACCACCTATCGACATCTGCGGAAGAAAACACGTCGCATCGGCGGTTTTTATCCTTGGACTGCACAAGAAAATTAGACGATAGTCCAATTCCTCTCCCTCTCTCTCTCTCTCTCTCTCTCTCGACTAGGAATCGAGCTCGAGCTAATGGAGTAGTATCCATGACGGTGATAAAAAGACGGATTTATAGGGAAGAAAAAAGATGTGTGAATTGATTCAGTAACTGAACGATGTACACGCATTAATAATTGACTTTTAGATTGGGATTATGGGAATGAAAGGAGATTTTTTAGCTAATTCATTGCAGGTGTTGCTGTTTGTTCGGCATTTCAAAAATTCCTTTGTTTTTCATATATTATATTTAAGGTGAAGTGTTACATGCTGGAAAATAGTGGGAAATCAGCGAATGAAAAATCGCGTGAGAGAGCAAACAGAGTGGCAAAGGGAAACTTGCACGTCAAAGGATGAAATTGATTTTGGCCTCTGCATACATAATGAAATTTCACTGGAATCACTGGAATGCAAAGAGGCACGCGAAATCGTTCATTGCTATTTTTCTTAATTGACCCAATTCGCTACGGGCAAATAATATTTAGAAAAAGCTAGATCGCGGTTGGCTAAATTCATAATTTTCTGTAAAATCTGGATATCCGACTGTGCGAGTTTTTATTCGTAATTCTGATGCTTGAAGAATATATCACGAACGTTGAGAAGCGGGTACAATTGGGTTATCGTGTAGAAAACAAATAAACATTTTCGATATTGGCGTGTAACTCCCAGACTTACAAATGTAAAGTGAAAACGAAAAACAAGATCGAAAAAAAACGTTGAATCACCGAGCTTAAATATTAGCAAGCAAACAAACATGTCGTGGCTCAGACAATCGTCCGACTCGATTCGGCGTACCACACAGAGAGAAAAGAGAGGGTCGCACGTTTTTTTGGCCATAATAAATTCACGAATAAATCACAAAGAACGAACAAAAGAGGTGGGGAGGGGCAGCAGCAGGAGGAACGAGTTGAGCGTTGGTATTTTCAGCCGGCAAATTAAATTACACGGGTAGACAAAGGGAAGGACAAATCGAATTAATGTCTTTTGCCGTCCTTAATATTTATGGCAATCAGTCACGTGCAATTTTTGCTCTCCCCTTTTTTGGCAGTGGTATACACCGAGAGAGTTTACGAAACGCTAGAAAATATGTATACTCATGTGTGTGTGTGGGGCGAATAACGAGGCGGCTGGCTTGTTTGCGAAAACTGCGGAATACACTGCAAAGCTTCAGCAAAAATTCAATTGGGGTCAATCAAAGTGATTTATGACGTTAAGCAAATGGAAATTGCGCACAATTATTTTCTTGTAAAATGTTTACTGCGTGACGTTCGGTTGACTTTTGGGCGAAAAATGATATCGTTTGCATGTAGGCCAAAAGCTTAGCGCAGCGCATCGAATAATGATCTTTTATGATATATGTGAGAATCGATGGCTGGAGCAATAAAAAATTCAATGGCTATTCAGAAAATAGCGAATCGCTGCGGAAATTTTACGATGCGTTCAATTATATGGTCTCTATTATTCGTTTTTATATTTAGATTTTCCCAATCGTTTATATATTCTATCGGATATATAACTTATACTTCATTCAACTGTTTGCACTTATCGAATATCGCTTTTCTAAACAAGCACAGGGTAAAAAAAAATTAAATAAGCGTTATTGATTTAAGTTCCAATAATAGTTTAAGAGCTTTAATTTTTAATTATTATCAAAGAGAAATAATATCTTTTTTACCGAAAGGAAAATACAATAAATGTGAAATCTATTTCTATGAAAATGTGAATGTGACAGTAAATATTTAAAACGTGCCATATTAGATAAATCCAAGTTCTTTTTACCATCTAAAAAAAGCATCACGTTAAATTCTACAGCGCAACCTGCCGTATAGTCGCGATAATTTTAAAAGCCCAACGCTCGGGGCGATGCCTTGCGTAGTAATTTTTATACTTGAAGAAGTAGAAGAAGAGTTCCTCCTCGCTTGGACGAAAATCGAAAACTCTCTTAAATTGGAATCCCTCGTCTCACATTACATACGCGCAAGGCGAGACGTTCGCTGCTGCACACACACCCACCGATGGTCCAACGTACGCTTTTTCCCGTTTAAAAATTTGACGAGCCTCCAATATTTCAGGAGCTGCCGCTGCGCGCACATGACTCGTGCGGCTAAATTTTTCAAGACTCGCGCACTTGTGTGCCTAGGCATAACAGAGAGGGCAGAAACACACACACACACGCATACACGCGCGCGGATTCATTGGAAGCTCCCCCTTAATTCCCCTTGTGAATAATCGTAAGCGATGAACGGATTTCCCTCAGACTTTCGTCGTCGCCGTAGTCGTCGCAGCTCCTCTTTCCCTCGCTTTTTTAACCCCTGCCGCCGCCACCGTTGCTGCTGCTGCTCTTTTGTGTGCGCACGGAAGAAGAAGGGCGGAGGAGGGGAGGATTGGGGAAGAGACGGCGATGCCAGGCTGTTATTATTAAAGTTGAACCGTCGTTATTTTAGCCGTCGCGCGGCCTATGCACACGTGAGCGCGACGATTTTATCCCGAATCCAAGCGGCTGGGTAAAAGTTTCTTCTCCTTTCTCTCTCTCCACCGCTACTGCGATTGGTTTATTTTCGAAGTCAGCGTATTCCGTTTAAAAGATAATAATTTCACGCTTTAAGATAACTTTTTTTGGCCTTTTAATTGGCCGGGCGAGTTGAGCGGGGTACTACTCTTGCTGTAAGTAGAGGAAAAGCGGTCGTACTGATTTTTGGCTGTGTGATTTTGGTACTTGTGATATCACAACTGTATTTTGAGCGTTGAGATTTTTGGAATTCTGTGCAATATGTATAATCATGTATAATTTTAGTGCTTTACTTATTTGATACTTTTTTATTCGTATATCTTGATAAGCTTTCGAATACAAGTATATATAAATAAACCTATTTTTGTCAAATAAACAATCATAAAAAGTTGTCTTAATAAAATAGTAAATACAAAAATACTCGTGCTACGAAAAGTTAACTAGGTATAGTAATGACAAATCAAAGTATTCTGCAAGCATTTTTGAGTTTTCGTTATTTAAACTTCAATTTTAGGTTATGATGATATTATTTATTAGTTTTTAAATCATAAATCATAAAATAGTGAGCATATTGTATTATTTTTATTGAACAAAATGAGTGATCTGAAAAATTAGCCATATTTTTCTACGCGGGTATGCGCATATTAGCTATTAAGGATAATTGAAGACTCCTAAGGGAAAAGGGTGTATTTTAAAAAATTGTATTTCGAAAAAATTTTATACAAAGTTTCTCGTTTGCGTAGTATTAAAATGAATATACCAAATTTTGTAAAACTCTTGCAGATATAATCTACGTCATCTAGCAAATAATAAATCATATTAATAAGATTGAATAAAAAGTTTATATAATTAGTCCACAAACAAATGATTGGGTTTCAGTTTTCGTTTTTTCGCGATTTAGATAAGTTGATAAATAATGCGCAACATTTAATTTTCAATAAAATATAAAGTTAAATTTTATTATTTGCATGTATGTTGATGCAATGAATTATATTACAATTGATATCTCCATTCCCTCGGCAAAGTATTTTTTATTTTGTAAATTAAATTTATAATAACTTTATTAAGTTACTAGTGGTATTATGTATCCGATAAATTTTTCCCTTACAATTTGTTATATCAGTACCTGATTTCAATCACGAGCTCGAACAACCGTGGATCTAAGCGATTCCCGATCCACGGTCAACAACAACAAATCACCCTCATACGTACCATGCGCATCAAAGTGTCTAAAAACCTCTTCCAAGTTTCGAAAGAATCAATGCCAAAATTCAGAAACCAACTAATCTCAACCCCCTAGACGCCAAACGAACTTTCATCGTTCCTGCAACATTGAATCGTCAACACACATGCACAGACACACATACACGTACCCTTGCTTCCGCCATTCGTCGTCTCGCGACTGTATACACGTCGCTCATATCTTCCGCGCGAGTGCCGGTGTATATAGACATAGGCGAGGTTTTCGCGAGGGCTCATGGGAAGTTGTAAATTTGGCCAGCCTCCCTCGCCGCTCGATACATAATCCAAGAAAAGTCGAAGGTCCCCCGGAGGCGAACGTCCTTAAAGTGTCTGCTGCTCTGCTGCTCTGCTGCTCTGCCTCTCTCTCTCTCTCTCTCTCTCTCTCGCTTTCATTCTGTGTGTCTGCTCTCGTCTCCCTTTTCTGTTGGGAAGTTGGTAGCGCGCACTGGGGCCACACTGTGGGGGTGTGTGTAGCTCGAGGAGGAAGAGAAAGAGAGACGGGCGGAAGAGCCAAAGAGATAGAGAGACGACGGCGCAGTAGCAGCAGCAGCAGCAGCAGCGTGGCGCGACGGCAGGTCGAGCGGAAGAACATTAAAGGCGATTTTCGCATCGTCGTCCCGACGTGTATGACGGGACTATCGGCTTCGCGATCCTTCTTGTCTATACTCGTCCCTCCTCCTCCTCCTCCTCCTCTTTCTCCTCCTCCGTGGCGGCGGCGGCGGCGTCTACTCTCTTGCGGTCGCAAGACGTCGCTGACCTGTGATGCGGACGTGTGTGTGTGTATGTGTGTTTGCCGCCGAGGTTCTCTCTGTCTGCACTGGCGGACGAGGATGGCAGGTTATGAGCGGGAAAAATTGATGTTGCTTACCCTGACAAATTGACGAATGCAATCCAGCGTTCTCGGCCGGCTGATGAGTAAATTGGGTGGTGCTTCGAAATTATTATCTTGAACACGATATAGCCAGGCATTATTGATGAAACATTTTTATCAGTTTTATTAGGCTAGTGCTGTTTACGTGCATTCTTCTGCTGAAACATGAGTTAAGTGTAATTATTATTTTTTTACATAATAGATTTAAATATTTGTAAATAATCAAATACAAGAAACAAATATTATAATTTTAAGTGTCATTAATACTAAAACTTATCAATGAAAATAGTAGTACTAATCATAAAAGCTCAATATTAACTTGTACATTTATCTCTTTTTCTCGAAACCGTGAATGAATGAAGTATAGCAATTAATATTATATACGAATCCCACGCGACAACAGTCTGGGAAATTAGGAACAATGTGTGATAAACAGTGCATCAGAGTTGGCTTGATATTAGTTGCTAAACTTCAAGAGCGGAAACACATTTGGCAAGCTATTGTACAGATGAGTATTTTGAAATACGTGTATCACGCTTTTGTAGATTTCACATTGAGGTGATGATTGCTCCTCCACGTTTCACTCATCCAACAACTTTTTAACAACGTCATCCCTCTTTTAGGGCTGAATTCATTGTGAAACTAAAACTTTCATAACCTCTTGTAAATTATTCGGTTTTCAAAAAAAAGAACAAGTTTGTGATCATTTCCGACAATATTTACTACGGGAATGATCTTCATCCCAGAAAGTTGGAAGAAATGTGACAAATTAAGGTAACTTTCCACTGCTTCGGAATTTTGCTCCACTTCGCATCAAATTAGTTCCAGTATCCTTTTTGCCACGAATCTCCAGGAACTCTCAAAGAACCCATTCCAAATCTGACAATAACGCATCCTCCAGAACACAGGAAAACCAAGACAACCCGTTAATCCAACTTTTCAGCTTCATCCAAACATTTGCGGTCGCCATCGAGTCAGCTTATACGCAACATTAAAGCACCAGCCGACCTCCAGCATTTCAATAGCGCCCCAAAGAAATTTCTCTTGACTATACCCTTTACCGAGCTGCACACATCATCCATATACATATACCTAGACTCAAGTGCATTTCTATCCCGGCAAGCACTAAAATGTTTCCGAACAAGTAAATCCGCATAAACGTAAATATGAACTCGCGAAGCTTATCGCATCTCTGTGCGGCGCTGCTGCTGCTGCTGCTGCCGCTCTAGGGTGAGTCATCCGCATGCGGCCGCACCGTATACAACCGTGTATATATATATACGTATATGCGCGTGGTGTATGTGTGCGGATGTGCACGGAACAGGAGAGGATAGCTGCCGCTGCTGCTGCTGCTGCTGCTGCTGCGGTGTGTTGGCCCGAACAAGTCTGGGCGCATGGTGCACTAGGGCACTTTACCGTTGAGAATTATATTGTCCGAGGGATATATAGGGTGGAGGTGGTGGAAGAGTAGTTGCGGAGGCGCGCAGAGCCGAGCTTTCCACATGACCCTCTTATGTTTCGCGCGCGGCCCGCGCGTTCTGTCGTAAATGGTACTGGCGCTTTACGAGCCTTGAAATTCGGCAATACGCGCATCGATTGCTTACTTAGATGATACGGAGACCGTAAATTTGTCCCTGAGTGTATACAGTATACACACACACACACACACACACACAAGCGCACACACACTTGCACGATGTGTGGCTGCGTATGGATATTGCCCGCGTCTCGAGTGTGTGTATAGGCATATGTATGCGTGTGGGGGGAAGATGAAGGCCTCGGTTTTTATTGGGTTAACCTTACTTGGTCTCTCTTCTGTCCCTTAGTTATTAGTCGACAGAATTTTGGCTTTGCATTAGCTTTTACTGCGTATATGTATTGCGGGGGATGGCATTATATTGAATTAGTCGCGGGTATATTGCGATAGTTAAAAAAAGACGACTTTGACATTGGTGCCTTATTAGATCCTTATATTGGGATTTATATAGCTATGATTGTGAAACTGTTGTATGTAATCAATCGTCCTTGCTAATGATTGCTTTCTTTTTATGTTCTAGGTAAGTGGATGAGTTGGTCTACATTGCATCGTATAACGGTTGAGTTCAGTGAGTATTCATTTGTTTGTTTACTGAC
>UELV01058030.1:496-15890 GCA_900490015.1 Megastigmus stigmatizans
TGCGTTTGCCTGCGCGGACACGCAAACAACACAACGAAGAAACTTGTAATTTCAAAGCTTAAAATCAGGTAAAAACTAATATTAGATGTAGGTTGTCACTATGTTTCACAGAATTTAATCGATGTTTTGAGATTGTAATAAAGATTTTAAAAACAATTTCAGCGAAAGCGTATTTCAGACAGACCAGCTATTAGATTAATACATAATAAGATTAATTATACTCGTGAACAGAATTTCATGAAAAAGTAAATGAGCATTTGGAAAGCTCAGAAAACGCATGGTATTGTAAAAAATAAATAAGGGAATTTCAACTACAGTGGTCTTAATTTTCTTTTCCACTGCACTTTTGTTTTAGCGAGAGTTTCAGAATACAATGCATTTTAAAAGCATGTCATTATTTATGAAACAAAAAAAAATAAAAGCTATAAGCAACAAATAATTATTAATAATTAATACATATTTTTTAAAAAAAGCATGATTATTTAAAAACATTTCTACAATCACTTGTACATTCTTTTCCTTTTCAAAGTCAAAATTCGATAATTTTGAATGTTTGGACAATACCGACACAACTTAATACCACTGGCACGATTCCAGTTGATAAGTCGATAAATCCCTAAATTGTCAATTTGTCTTATACCATATATCGAACTCATTTGTTTTAAAAAATATACATTTCTTTTGAGAACAATGTATATTCATCAAAATTGCTTAAAGACAAAAAAAAGAAGAACGAGAGTCGACTCAGCAATAGGACCCTTACCTTGCCCCTGCATTACTATTTGGTATAATTTATAAAGATGATATTGGAAAGAGCTGTATATATTTTATAGCTGTATAACTAATATTCGTCAATAATTATATAGACTCAGGATCGAAAAAGAAAATGTACGATAAGCCAGGATATTCTACGGAAATGACAGGAAAAAAGATATGCTACAAGCCTGCGACACATAAAATAGGAAAGCTCTCAGCATCAGAATCTGCTGGATGGAGGCGCATTATAGGTTCGCGTGCAGCAGCAGCAGCCCATGCAGAGGGCAGAGTTCTCTCGCTTGCGCGCAGGCGGACGCAACTACACTATACTCCGACGACATTTTGGCGAAGCTCACTTTATACGGCGATAAGTCAAGCGCGAGCCGCGCCAGAGAGCCGCGCGTCCGTGAAGTGAGAGAGACAGGAAGAGAAGAAAGGAGATCGAGCGCCTCCGCCTATGAAGTATGCGTCTGGTTATCTTATTCTTCACCCACTTCTCTCTTTCTCTCTCTCTCTCTCTCTCTCTTTCTCTCACTAACTCTGTCGAGAGCCCCCAGGGTGCAAAGAGAATGTGCCATGTACACATTGGTTGCATGCTCCTCATCCTTTCTCTCCTTGAGACCATATAGCACTCTTTTCTCTCCAGTTTTTGGCATGCCCGCTCTCTGTCCCTCTCTCTCTCTCTCTTTCTTGCGTTTTTGGCGCTACGATGCCATGGGCCATTGAGCGCTCGAGCGGTCTCGCGGCGGCGGTGGCTGTCTTGTCGATTCTTCGCCGAGATCATTATTGTGTCGACTATATATATACGAAGGAGTCCGCGAAATGTGGCGACTGTCACATTAATGTCCCAACGCTGCGTATCATCCGAGAGAGAGAGAGAGAGAGAGAGAGCGAATGAAACGCTCCGTTGCTCGCGCAGACCGCGTGACGCGCGCGCAAGCTATATAATGCGGCCTCGCCAGAAATTCTTTCTCTCTTTTCTCTTTTGCTTCGAGAGAGCCTCTTTTCTTCTACGCTCTCTTGCTCGTGAGCTTTTCGCTCGATTTCGTTACGACGTGTACATATCGGATGACATTATTGCAAGTTGATTTTAGTTTCGGCCAAGATAAGATTGAGAGGCGGAGGCGTTTGTACACCAGTTTCGCAATGGAGTACGGGCTTTCTAGGACAATTTTGAATCTTTCAAATGTTCTAGTATTAGTTTCTTTGCACACTCTGGCTACGGTACATCTATTATAATAATGTACACTGAGAAAACAAACATTGTAACATGCGATTCGAAAAATATTAAAATCATTTAATGAAATGTTTTATTAATATATTTAATATTTACATCTAGAATACAGTCGTCCAATTAAAATGTGTACATATATGTATAACAAAGTGATGGAAACGCTTATTTTCAGAAACACAGACCTAATTTTAACTCTATAAGACTGACGTTCTATGGTGATTTAAATGATACTTCTTTCTTCTTTTATATCTATAAACTCAGATAGTTTTATAAAATTTTCGACGATAACATATTTGTAAATAGTCGGCCGATTTCTATATTCATTAATAAAATGATTTCATATAAACAAATAATTATTTTTAAGTATGTGCGTACGTTATAGAAACTGCTACAGCTAAAAAATACTTTTAGTTATCATTTTCTACCGAATTCTCAGCAACTGCTTCATTCTCTCACTTTAATTCAGTTAAGCTGACGTACACTAACTCCAATACTATTGACTTTTATGTATATCTCCGCGCGCTTCATAATCAAATTTTCTCTAGGTATATAAGATCCACTATATTCAGTGTAACATTTCTAAGCTCGCGCCGAGGCAATGCAACATCTCGTCGTCCTCATTGCGTTCCAGGAAAAAAGACGATTAATCTTCCGTCGAGATACATAGATATACGCGGCGTCTTTTTACGAGCAACAAACGATGCGACGCTGCACTCTCGCATAACTTGTAAAGCATAAACGTAAAACAATGGATTCTTCAAGATTTTAAAATAACTGTCTCGTTAAAAGCCCGTCGGCGGAAGACGACTACATGGGGACCGTATATACACTCCTAGTTTGGGCTCCTTCTCTCTCACTCTCCTCCTCCTCCTCCTCCTTAGCAGGGAGAAAAATAAGAAAAGCTATTTTCATCGCGCTCGGTAAATTCTATCTTCGTAAGTGCGCGCAAGAGCCGCATGCAGCAGCCCTCGGGCTTTTCAGGAACGCTCGCTGCAAGAAGAGAAGGAAGAGGTGGAGAAGAAGAAGAAGAAGCAGAGCTGCTGCTAACGTCGTCTCGGCGCGCGCGTGCATTACGTATACACCAGCACTCGTATATTCCGCGCGCGCGGAAGAGCTCGACGCGAGCGAAAAGGTTCTTCTTCTCTCTAAACGTATGCAGTGACACGTTCCATCCTGTGCTGCTAGGCTGCTTCTCTCTCCGCGGGCTATACGCGTAAGCACCGCCTCTTCTCTACCAGAGAGAGAGAGAGAGAGAGTGGGAGGGAAAAATATAATTTCTTTCTCTCACCCCGTCGCAACTCTCCCTCTCCGCTATTCCTTTGCTTGCCGATGATACAGAAACACGGGACTCGCTTTGTGTGCGTATATGCATCCTCTGCGTGAATCATGGGCGTTGAAAAAAAAATCCTATATATATCGAGCGAGAGGGAAGAAGGAGGAACGATATCGCAAGATGGAATCTCGGCTACTCGCAGCCTGACGACGAGATATGACGAAGAGCTCCATAAAATCGTATTCTTTATGTACGCACTGAGCGTTTGCTCTCTCTCTCTCTCTCTCTCTCTCCTCTCTATATCTTCTTAGCCTGGCGCGAAAATGAACGTACGAACGAACGAACGGTCTTTACTGATAACGAATTTTCGTGCGTTAGGTGAGGGAGTGTGCGTTGAGGGGGATGAGAGAGAGAAATTGCGGTTTGATCGAGGGGAGGGAAAAGCTTTTTAGATAAGTTGGCTCTGATTATCAAATTTGGAAAATTACTCTTTTCGTAATTCTGTGGCAAATGCTTTTTTAATCGTAATACAGTATCTTAAATTTTAATTAAATTTATTGCACTATCGCATTTGTAATATTTTGAAATATGATAATTTCCGTTATTAGACAATAGCCAGAATAAAATTAATACTTAAGTTGATTTGCGCAATTAATTATATATCAATACCTGAGAATAATACTGAAATATTTCCCGGATTCAAACACCAAATATGTATTGAGCCCCGATAAGAATACTATACAATATCCTGCAATCTTTAAATTATAAAATCAACAAATTTGTCAGGCTTTATTACATTTGAAATAATTATACATTATTTGTAAATTGGCTTTATTCACCCCATGCATATTAAACCGTCCGATAAATTGCAAAAGAAAATTGATCGGTTCTGCTCCGCCTCACACACACACACACACACACACACACACACATGCTCGATCGCAGGAAAATAACTAAATAAGTGCGTTGTTTGCATATCCGACGATTGAAATCTCGCAAGAATCGAGGAGAAAGTCCCTTTGGCCCGGCAAACTTTTCGCCAGGATCTCCCCGGCGGCGGCACAATCGTATAAATATCGATAACCCTCAGCTCGGCTTGCGCTTTAAAGCTGTGCTATATAGGTAGAAATGGGAATGAGGGAAGAGAGGGAGAAGCGGAGAAAGCGAGACAGAGAGCATTTTCGGCTCAACTCGGTTAACGGATTGGATCAGGAGCGTGACCGAACCTTATATAAGGTTCTCTAATGCATTACCCCGAGAGCGAGAGAGAGAGTGAGTGCGCATGCTGATACGTATATAGCGCGTAGTTCTCTCTGCCTCTCTCTATCTTTCTCTCTCTCTCTCTCTCACTGTGCCGCGAGAGAGAGAGAGAAAGAGAGAGAGAGAGAGGCCCGAATGGAGTCGTAGGATAGCAATTTCGAGCGAGCAGTAATAAAGCACGTCTGCGCGCCGAAATCCTGATGAATGGCCGCGCTTAGGCTTGAAATGGAGAAGCGACGAGCCACTCGCACTTACTCACTCACTCGTTCTCTCTCTCTCTCTCACTCTCTCTTGCATACCTACAGCCTTCTCCCTTTTACAGCACCCCATCGTTCCACCCACTTACCCCCTCCTCCCCACTCTTTCTCTCTCACTCTCTCTCTCTCCCTCTCGCTCTCTATCTCGCTGGCGCTTGCACACCGTGTAACGAAGCACAAGTGGCACGCACGAGCTCTCGCACTGAAACACATGCATGGAAACAGACACCAATCGGATTTCTATCCTCATCCGTGGCGTTCATTCGCATACCGCGTGTGAATCGTGATTGTGTCGTATGTCGCCGAGAGGGAAAGAAGACAGAGGGAGATATAGAGAGATAGAGAACGAGAGCGAAAGAGAGAGAGAGAAACCATCATCCCCTAAATGTACGTGCAAAGCCACGTGGTAACATTTTGCGTGGGCCGAGAGAGGCAGAGAGAGAGAGAGAGAGAGAGAGAGGGAGAGAGAGAGACGCGGACGGGGAACGAACCCCCGATAAATCCGCTCATAGGCCAAATTGAGAATGTAAAATACATGCGTGCACACGTGGGATTTATCTGAATACAAGGCTAGATGAGCGTGTATAACCAGGGACTCGCTTCATGCGTATACCTTATTTATTTCCTGGAAATATGCGTCTCTCTCTCGCGAGTGAGAAAGCCGCGAAGATTTATGTCGCGTATCAGAAGAATTCGCGCCGGAGAGTTGAATTTCAGAAAATTGCCTAGAATATTTGTGTATTCAGAAGCCTACACTGCCGGCATTAAGTATAATTTGTCGTAAGGTGAAAAATTGCTGCGCGTCTCCGATTCGCCAAGTCTGATAAATTTGGATGTATTAATATTCGCTTACACTGTTTTTTTTTTTTTTTTTTTTGAGGAAATGCTTGATTATAATTTATCGGAGACGGTGAAGAAGAATAGCATTCTTTGTTGATTTATTAACCGTTATTTGGAGCTATAGAGCTCGAAAATGAATGACGTAGTCGAATGATCATCGATGCTTTTTTTATGATTTGGTTGAGCTATCACCTTTCCAACTGTAAATCAAATTTAATGTCTACATTTCGAAGATATCCAAATTTTGTGCAATGCATTCTTTTTTTATTTATTTTTTAGGTTTCGTAAAAGTACATTAATGATATAAATAAAAAATACGAATTGCTTTTGTGCACTTCTTTTATTGATTCTGATAATGATTGATTATTATTAAATATAATTGTTATTAAAAAGAAATTTGTTTTTACTAAAAACTAGAAATTTCCATCTTATGACGCTTTTCTTGGAACATCGAAAATTAAAAACAAAGTTACCAAAGCTGCTTTACACTGTAAATTGTTTCAGAAGGCGGTTTATTTTAAACCAAATAATAATAATTTGAAAAAGAATTAAAAGGGCAGGCAAAATAGGAATATTCGATATAGTGGAGGCAAGTGTACAGGAAGGTTATAGGAGGCAAGCTAGTGTACCCATAGCAGCAGCGACTTCTGGGCTCCTAAATCAGCCTCTGTGTCGTGATTCATGGAGGGCAACCTCTTGGCCCCTTCCCTTCCTTCTCTCTCTCTCTCTCTCTCTCTCTCTCTCTCTCTCTCCCGCTCCATACTCGGTCCACCCCCTTTCCTCACCACCCTTACCCATCCCACGATATACTCTCTCTCACTCTCGCTCTCCCGCGTCTCGGCTCCTTCCACGTTGACCTCCCGTGCGACCTTATACCTTCGCGCTTCCATCCACCTTGTTTCTATACGCTCGCGAACCCCGCCTGCGTGAAACCCGTATCAGCTTTCATTCACTAGCAAGAGAGAGAGAGAGAGAGAGAGAGAGAGAGAGAGAGGGAGAATGAGCTAGACTTTACTTTACAAATTTTCGCAGTAGCTGACACTGCGCCTTTTGCTCGTCGAGTAAATTATGGCCACGAGTATCCTCCTTTAGTAGAAAACTCCTGTATGCGGCGGGTATAGTCGCTTCATTTTCCTTTACAATAACTCGGTAAAAATGTTGCTTAATTGACTTGGTATAATAGAGAAGTAGCCATGAAAAATTGAGAGTGAATAGATCAAAAGTGAAACGATTCGCGCATATAAGTTATGAAAGATTTTCGTGGCAGCATATATAGACGATCGCGGCCGAAATGACTTTTTTTTTATCATTCAAATGCTCCATCACCTATAAATAACGTTTTATTTCCATAAAATATTTTTGAGACTCGCGCGAGCGTTTAAAGCCCACAAATCTCCCATACATCTCCAAAGTGAATTCTTGTGTTTTTAGACAAATGATAAATTTCTATCCGCTCGTTGTCCTTCTCCCGATCTCCTCCATCTGTATTCCAACATCTTTTCCACGTATATTCAAATCGTGGATCGGGTGTTCTACTCGTAAAACTCCAAAATTATCGTCCCCCTCCGCTATCCACACACACACACACACACACACACCCAGATACACATAAGTGTTTTGTAGGCATGCGCGAGTGCGAATCAATTCTTCCGCTCAACAGCCGCAAGGAATATAGGAAAAAGAAAAGGATTATAGCTGGAGCTAATCGGGAAAATATGCAGGAACACGGTATTCGCGCTGTATAGGCGATTGGAGCGTGTGCAGGGGGTCGGTCGGTCGAGCTTCATAAAACACACCTCGCAGGAAGAGAGTCGGAGATATCTGTAGGAGAGGGCCATTTTCGAGCTCATTGAATAGACAGCCATGATTCTATGACCGCGAAGCTGTGCCAACTCCATTGTAGCCTCCTCCAGCCGGCACTTTATTCCCTTAGTCTCTTCGGACCCCGCGCACAAGATCTTCCTCGCGTTTATATTGCTTTTTGTAAAAGGACCGCTGCGGTGTTATGGCCTATTCTATAACTGACAATGAATATAAGCTCCGTAGCTGCTCTGCTGCTGCTGCTGCTGCTGCTGCTGCTGCTCCTCCTGCTCGCTTCGAACTAATATCGATAAAACACCGTTCTACTTTGAACCTATTCATTACCGCCAATTCCCGACATCATGCATCAGCTTCACCTGCAGTTTTGACTCACTCGCTAGCTGGTAAGTACTCCATTTTCTGGCCACTCGAAAACTTACAATATCACTCAATTCAAGTTTAAGTATATAAGCCAAGTTATGATATAGACTTTTATAAAACAATGTACAATATATAGATAATATTTGACACTAAATTAAAACGATTAACGAGGTCGACAGTGTCTTACAATCCGTTTCTTCAACTGATTTTTCCTCGAGTCTAACCTAAGACTCTTTGCCTAACGAGAATTTTTCAAATTAGAAGTAACTTGTATGTGTTTAGCGCACGACATTGACAAATAGACGCGTACGCCATTAACTGTATTTTTATCGAAGGCTTTGCGTCTTCCTTTATCAAGGTAGAACAGGGAAGATACGTCTAAATTATGGGCTTTACTTTTTCTCGTCTAAACTCAAGAGAAAGACGCGATTATACACCGCGGCCCTTTCGTAAACTCTCTACATCAGGTATATACATTTTAAAAGAGCTGGCACGAAAGAGAGTAAAATGTTTGGAACGTGGCATATATATATATACGATTTTGTGTGCAATGCAGCGTGCGCGGTGTGCAGGTAAAGTCGATTTCGATTTTTTGATCCAAGAGGATGTGCGACGCGCACTTCGCGAAATATATATATATATATATACATATATACATATATATACATATCTTATAAAGAAAGCAGGGCATGAGCATTGGGCAATGTGGTGGAGGCTCGCTCCGTAATAATGTTGTCTTCGACGCGGTTCGATTTTATTTGCCCGTGGCGCAAGAATGTAGCCTACAGTCCAGCTCAAAATTCAAGGTGGTTGCGCAACCTCACCACGATTCGGAAGAGAGAGAGAGAGAGCCAACCACGCTCCGCGGCTGTAAGAGCAAGAAAGAAAGAGAGAGAGAGAGGGAGAATATGGTCGATCTTCGCTTCGGAAGAGAGTAAAGTCGAAAACGAGTTTCCACAAAGTACCTGTTGTGTGTGTGCGCGCGCGCAAGCCCAACGGCCACGTCGAAAGTGTACTGCCGGATCGCCGCATGTGCCGCGCGCGCACGGAGATTACAATCTCTTTAAATTTAGAACTTCCACACCGCTATATATGCCGGTGTATGTGTGTGTGTCTATGTCGTGCCTCTCTCGCGCCGCGCGTTGCAGCCGCGCACACACGGCTGTGGATTCGGAAATGGCTTCGCATTGATTTTTATTTTATTGGAATCCGATGAAACGGAATCTCTTCTCTTTTTTTCCTTCCTCTCTGGAGCTCGTTTGTTTTTATGCCTTTTTAAAAGCTGAATTTTCAGTGATTGCGTCTTTCTGCACGCAATAAAAAAAGAATCGCGTGCTTTGAGTGATATTATTCGAAACTGTACACATTATCGTGTTATTGTTTTGAAGGTATTTGCTATATACCTTCTGCTGATAAAGAACATCTTTCAAATGCATCAACGATTATACAAAATTAAATAATATCAGTGTGATTTTATGATAGCACATTTAATGTCGTTGGAATTACTTTTCATAAAAAAGCATTAAATAGTAAATTTTCAGACTAATAACAATAAAAAATCCTATTCCCAGTGTTATGAATATTATTTTTATCGAAATCCTAATAACAGATTCACGAGCACAAATACAAAAGGTATACGTAACGATTGTGAACATAAATTAAGAAGTGTACAAGAATAAGTATAATAAATAGTTCTGGAAAGTCGAGGATAACTTCTCGTTTTCGGTGTGCCGAATTATTCTGGTAAAGCTCCGTCATTGAAAATCGAGTAAGGTATACATCCCCCTGCCACGCGAAACGTGGTGCAGAGGGATATCCGAGGGGGGCGCGGAGGCGGCGACGATCAAAACGCCATGAACGTTCGTCACCAACGCTGCTCTCGAGAGCCGAGAGAGGATAACGATGAGAATTGGCCTCTTGCAAATGCATTAGGCAGCAGCCTCGAGCCCTCGCCCATATAACCAAGCGAATCCGCATTATTATATAGCCTTGTGTCCTCGCGAAGGGGAATGACGGTTTGGTGGGAGGGAAATCTTTTTCTTTCTCCAAGCCGAGAGAAGAAAAAAAAAATAAGAATAAGCGGCGCGCAGGCACGGAAGGAGTCGGAGAGAGCGTCGAGCTGATAAAATATAAAAATCGTCAACCGCTTGCGCGCGGCGTAAAGCGAGTATAGCTTTCGCGAGGGCATCGAGAGAAGGCCGAAAAGTATAAATTTCTTTAATGGCGCTAATAATTTCATATCGCATAATTTACTTACTGCGAAACGTAACGCCAGTAGCTACCAGAGGCATTAACGAGGAGCCTAATATTTATGTGCCACTCGCGCTTCGCTCCGCTTGCCACCAAGATAACACTACTCCCTCTCCTCTCTCTCTCTCGCTCTCTCTCCCACAGTACGCGAGCGCGCGTCCGATTCGCCTTCTATTTCTTTTCTCCTCTTTCCGCTATCTCCTTCATTCTTGCGTCTGTACTTTAAGCAGATAAAAATCCCTTCTGGCCGGGGGTGAAGAAAAAAAAAGTAGAAGCAGCAGCAGCATCAGCAGCGTGGCTGACTGGGTGGCAAGGGAACGAGGAAAGAAAGAGAGAGAGAGAACACTGGGAGCGCGCGACTTCAAGATAAAGAAGAAAGTAAAGAATTTAGAGGTTCCGCTGATTTAGATGCGCGAACGAATGAATTTCATCTAAATTGTACATGTAAATTGTACATTCCGCGCAAGGAATTATTTTGGCGTAGATTGCGATATCTGATTTGACTATTACACTTTTGTGCTCCTGATCGAATACATTTTTTATTTTCTAAATAAGATTTTAGGATGTGTGGGTGAATGGATGGAAAATACAATTAAAAAAAGATAAGTTTGTTATTGTTGAACCCGATTTACTTCCGAAACAGTTTTTCCGAAACAAGTTTTATTTTTTACGAACCATCAAAACAGCATGGTGAACTTAAACTATAATGCATTGATTTTCTTGAATGTAAAAATTGGTAACATCGATACTTAAAAAGAAAAATCTTAAATTAATTCGTGTGAATCAATCATTATCATGGATCTACAATATTTATGTTGTATACATATAAGAGCTCTACAAAATAGTTGATTATGAGAAAAAGATAAAATGTTGGCGACAATTTCGTACAAAAACCGATATACCAAAATTGTATTAGCAAAATGAGAAAAGAAAGATTTACAAGTCCGATGCGGGCACCTCTGAATAAGAGCCAAATAGGACTTGAAGGGTATAGAATCTGCCCATCTAAGGACCAAAGACTGATTATACACACGATCGTGGCGTGTCAATGTTCGAGTCTGACGCTGGTCCTGCACTCTGGTAGTGCATATATATGTGGTATACGTATATAAAGCGTCAGTGGCGACGGCGGCGGCGGCAGCAGTGCAGCGGTGGAACGTAATGTCCGCGTGAATATATGCCGGCTGGCCGGCTGGCCGAATGAAAAAGCTTAATGCGCCATTATTTACTTGATAGTGGACAAGCTGGTCTCGCGAGCGGCCGCGCGCTCTCTCTCTCCCCCCCCCCTCTCTCCCTCTCTCTCTCTCTCTGCCCGGCACGTGTTTACGCGTTTATAACAGACGTGACGTAGTGTACAGCGCGGTGCGGCCTGCAGTGGTGTGCGCTCTTTCTACCTCTGTCTCTCTCTCTCTCTCTCTCTCTCTCTCTCTCTCTCTCCCTTTTAACCCTCTCCATCTCTGGGCAGCCATATGGGTGAGCTGTTTTGCGATGCATCTCGCATTACCGCGCGGGGCCGCCGGTAATGCACACGCGATTCATCTCTCTCTCTCTCTCTCCTCTGGGCTACAGACAGGCTACGACCCCCCACCCCGCCCCCTCCACTCGGGCGCGCGCGCGTTTATCAGTTCTTCTCTCTTTCGCTCTCGACTCTATCTTGGTTTCTCTCTTTTCATGCGCGAGTGCACCCGGGATACACCGCCTGTGTATGTATATTCTAGCGTGTATTTTATTTAGAGGTCCGCTGAGCGCGCGGCGAAATTATGCCATAATTAATGAAACTAAACTATTAATTAAAATTCCATTGTCCCATTATAAATAATTAGTCGTTAATAACCGGGGCGACTGCACACCGGTCGAGTGTGTGTAATTGGAGAACGCGCGCGCGAGGATTGAACGCGAGGTGAGACCTTTGTTTGCATTCGAATCTGATAGGTGTGTGTGTGTGTGTGTGTATGTGTGTGTGTGTTTAAATAGGATAAAATGGCTTCATTATCATAATGATTCTGTTACCGAATTTATGGGATTGAGGATTAGTGAGCGATTTTTTTAAAAAGTGCGGAAATTGTGACTGAAATTTAGAATACACGGTATACTGTATATTAAACTGACGGGAAGTGAGAATACGATGCCTTTTAATTAAATAAGCTATATTCATTAATTTAAGTAAGATGCTTATACTTACAAGGGGAACCCAAGGAATCCGGGGACCGATTTTGATGAAACTTTACAGAGACATTCTTTGATCGAAAATATCAGATACGTGTCTCGTAATTTAGTCAAAGTTTTTTTAGTTATAGTTTAGAGTTAATGCCCATTTTATAAAAATATATAAGAAATCATGGTTGTCTTAAAACCTTTATTGCTCTATTAAAACCTTATGGGCCTTAAAATTTAACGTTTATTTCAGTTGAAAAATGCATCCAAAATTAACTCGATGTTCGATCATTCATTATTTTTGAACGAAGAGTGTTAATAACATGTTTAAAAATGCAAATGAAAGCTTATTATCTATACTTTTTATATCTTTTTTGCAATATTCTTTACGATATATATTGGCCTTGCAATAAAGGTTTTAAGACAACCATGATTTCTCATATATTTTGAGAAAATGGGCCTTAACTCGGGCCCCGACTTGACTAAAATACGAGACACGTATCTGATATTTTCGATCAAAGAATGTCTCTGTAAAGTTTCATCAAAATCGGTTTCCCGGACTCCTTGGGTTCCCCTTGTTAGTTTATATTATTAGATGTTTTGTAAAGGCTGAAACTTCAATCTATGAAAACCGATTCATAGCGACGATTACTTTGATAATTTTTACATTAATTTTAATGTATAGTTTCAAAAAGATAATATGAAGTTAATGGTGTCGAAGGAAGACAGAAATAGTCGAATAATCCTTTACAAGGTCGATAAAAACGAAAGTTCTTTACGATAAGGTTTATAGCAGTAATTTAGGTATTTCGAGGGCTATGATTACGAATCTACATCTGCGAACTTGCTTAATCCATCGGCAAATGTGGTCCAGATACATTTATCATTCTCCAGTAACTGAGTCATAGCTCAAGTATTTCTTGACAACCACCGCCATTTACACGTGATAAGAAGAGAAAATCATACATTTAACTTACCAGTAACAGATTGCTCATGAGAAAATAACACTGTGAGAAGCTTACACCTTTTCCAAATCGTGCCCCCTCAGACTTTTATCCAATCAAAATTTAGTGTCCAAGCTCTGACTACCGCAGCGATGGACTTGGCCGCGAACACATGATAGTTAATCTTGCACGCGTCAAAGGTTACATACAACAGGCGTCAGCATAGCGTGCGAAACCATAGGGAAGAGTCAACAACGTGCATATTATGCCCCACCGGGACTTGGATGACACGTTTCAATGTATATATGCGTATAGAACACATCGCACCGATCGCGCGCTGCACGTCCAGAGAGAGAGAGAGAGAGAGAGTGAGGCGCTCGTATGCGCATACATATAAATGAAAATCGCGCGCTTTGCACGCGCGCATCAGCACACGAATTCGAGTGTGTGACACCTTGCCGAGAAGGTGGAGAGTTGCGAGGCATCCATACTAAAGAGAGCTGATTGTACACGAGGGGGAATTATGGCGCGAGTGCGTCGCTGTTTAGGCGCCATCGGTCGAGGCGACACTACGAAGCGGTGAATTTTTTTTTGGCTACCGCCACTTCCGCTCCTCGAGACGATCACACGCAATTTCAAGGACACGCGGGCTACCGAATGCGCATAGTGTATTATATATACGCGATTGGTAGAGCAAAAGCTTATTGTTTCGCGTCCTTTTAAGTTACGAGTCGCGCTCGACCATCATCTATAAATAGTTGTCAGGCCAACAAGTGTTTTTTTTTTAAGTCTCCCTTTGTACCGCGAAGTAATTATAAACTTGACACGGTTTCTAAATTTTAATTGGTGTTTGCGTATTCGAAGGAGGCTTCTTCCTGCTGATTTTTTGATAACTGTTTGTGGTATTTCATATGCAACTATTTGAATAAAATGTAATTTTATTGTAAGATTATTGTATTTGTGTTGATTGCACAATAATTATAAAAAAATGTGAATTTTACAATCTATTCATGTGTTTTGGCGCTCAAGGCACTAATTTTAATTACGATTTAATTAAAAAAACTACCTAGAATCATTATCTTTTTCTAGCTAATTAATCCAATTAAGTGAACAACTTACAAATAAAATTGCGAATTAAGAAAATTATGCAAATAAGACAAAATGAACAAGGTGCGTATATTA
Source organism: Megastigmus stigmatizans (assembly GCA_900490015.1). NCBI lineage: Eukaryota > Metazoa > Arthropoda > Insecta > Hymenoptera > Megastigmidae > Megastigmus > Megastigmus stigmatizans. The sequence continues at coordinate 14,828 of UELV01058030.1, forward strand.
AGCGCAATCGTTTGAAATACAATTTACCATATGTACAAATGTATGAGAAAGAAAGATGATGGAGATCGCAGATTTTAATTAAAAAAAAAATTATTTTTTACAGACAGAAAATGTAAGGATTAAAAGAGTAGCAGCAGCCTGATTCCAAATTTCGGCATAAAAGAGAAAAAAAGGCCAGAGCAGGCGTAATTCTCCATAATTTTCGCATAGATCTAAAGTTTATTTAAAGCATTCCTTGGCGAGGATCCTCCGTTGCTATCACCCCTCCCCCCCTTTCATCCTCTCTCTCTCTATCTCTCTCTCGCGGCGAGTAAAAATATTAGTTGCCATAGGAAAGAAGTAGTCAGTGGCAGGACATAACGAAGACACAGTGCTCCGACGGACCAGAGCGCATGGGAGAAAGAGCGAGAGAGAGAGCTGAGAGTACGCGATACGAGGCAGTGGAGCGCACCGGCGCCCATGCCGGCTCCGACGAGGCGCCGGCATCACTTCCGCCTCTCTCTCTCTCTCTCTCTCTTTCTCTCTCTCGTTCCCTCTTTTCCTATATCCCCAGAATCTCTTTTTCCTTCTCGCCAGAAACGCGCCCCCACCGGGGCTCTGCCGGGTGTGTTCGCCAACGTCTCTCCTGTGCCCGCGCCAAACTCTCGTGTCTCCTCCTACCCCCTCTACCTATACCTACTCCAGCCTGACTGTATTCGCGAGCACGCGCCAGGAGCGTCGCGAGAATTCTCTATGAGCGATAAATATAAATGTGTGTATATGCAAGCGATGGACTGCACAGGAGAAAGACGAAGAGCCGATGACCGATCGGCCAACAACTTGGGTGTCTTTTCTGCAGCTTCGGCTTCGTTGCATACACGCTAAATTATTTAGAGTGAAAATCCACTCTATAGTTGCATTTAATTTCTTTTAGAGTGAAAAGTAACTCTTATAGAGTGAAAATGTCTATCTAAAAATTGGAGTGAATAATTTTACTCTAGTATTAGAGTGTTTTATAGTAAGCTTAAAATTCACTCTAAATTCATTCTAATGGTAGAGTGTGTATAGGTACGAACAATACACG
>UELV01058064.1:0-18186 GCA_900490015.1 Megastigmus stigmatizans
GAGAGAGAGAGAGAGAGAGAGAGAGAGAGAGAGAGAGAGAGAGAGAGAGAGAGAGAGAGAGAGAGAGAAGAGAAGAGAAGAGATGGGTCCATTAGTAATGGCGTCCTTATCGCGCTTACACGCGGCCAAGAGCGCACGACTGCTCTGTGTCGAAGTGCTAGGGACTAGACTCTCTCTCGCTCTCTCTGCGCTTCTGCGCGCTCACACATGATGCGACGCCGCGGTCAAATTAAGGCAGGTTTGCGGTGGATTTGCCCTATTTATTCAATAATTTTTATTTCATACAAAAAATAATCTTTATTGTTCAAACTTTTTACATATTAAAATACACATTTTGAAGATATAACAATTTTTTTTTTTTTTACGGATTTTTCTTGACAAAATGGCCGCCTCAAAATTGTTCTTTTGTTTGACTGTCGACACGATATCTCACCAACGGATCATCTGAAATCAAAAAACTAAATAGATTCTTAAAACTTATAGTTGTGGCTATTGCATAGTCTAGGATATTTCATTTTTACCGAAAAAAAAACAAAATGGCGGACTTTTGAATTTTTTGGCTCTTTTTTTGCAACATAAATTGTTTATAACTTTTTGAAAAATTTATTAATCGTTATAATCCTAGATCATACAAAAAGAATATATATCAGGAGTAAGCTGTTCAAATTTCAACTGAATCGGTGCAGTAGTTTTTTTTAAATCGTGTCGATAGAGTTGAAAAGCGTTGTTTCGAGAAAAACGCGTTCAAAGTTTTTATTTATGAAAATTTGAGAAAAAAAGGGTCTTACACTCAATCAGCGATGCCAGCTCCATATATAACTCCTTTAGCTTCCTCGTATGCATCATTTTCTCGTATTCTAGCGTTTCTGCAAAAAAAATGATTTTTCCAAAAAAATCCACCGCAAACCTGCCTTAATGTGTACAGCGCCTGTATATATATATAGCCACGCTATGTCCCCGGTGGTTTAAGTGTCCGCTCGAATTGGCAGTACGCTCTCTCTCTCTCTCTCTCTCTCTCTCTCTCTCTCTCTCTCTCTGTTGTATTTCTTACACTAGTTGTCCCACTGGGCTGATTTCCCTTTGCTCCGACTCTGCTTTCTTGTTACTGCCAAACAAAAATTGGATTTTTAATTGGATCACACACTGTGCGTGTGTGTATGTTATGTAAAGATGCATGTCAAATTGGTTTATAACAAATGATGTTGCAGCTTGTTTGTAAGTTAACAGAATATAATGATGTGCTTCATGTTTGGTAAAGTGATAATGATAAGTTTTATGCAAAAGTTTCATCCATTTTGAGTGTGACTATACTGCAGCTGCATTTTGCAAACCTCTTCTTCGTATAATTATAATGCAGCAAACAATTTCTCATAAGCAAACTATCATCTACACTTTTTATAATATACTTATTTAATTCCATCAATCCCCATGTAGATAAATACAATTGAAGTAGAAATCATTTTCTGGGGGTCGAAATATTTCTTCTGATTACCCGGTGATGTTTAGCGACCTGTTTTTCTCTCTCTTTTCAAGTACTTTGGTTTACGCCGTTTCAGTCTTATATCTCTTGGTTTTTACGATAAAGAAAATGTTAAAAAACACGTAGGGAAGTAAGACTGAATAATTGAAGCCAAAGTATTTTATGGGGGGTGATAAAACAGTGCGTGTCAAAAGAACGCGGATTAATTAGAAGAAATATTTTGACTTCCGAAGAAATCGCGATTCTTAGCTCAACCATACTTTTTAAAATTATTTAATCAGTCGCAATTCTTTGCATAACTTTTCTGTGGATTCAAATTTTTCTCTTATTAGCAAGAAGCTCATATCGCATATACCAAGTACATAAACGATACACATTTTCCACTTAACAAAAAAAGCATATAATAGAAATCGCACGAGAAAAACATATTCGCACCGAAATCCTTTACAGAAAACGACCTGTACAACCATAGCCGCAGCCAGATAAGGATAACACGAGATATCCACTCGCGCATTCTCGATCAAAATTCAACGACACGCTACAATTACGCGGTATATAACTTCAACGATCGCTAAACCTTATCGCTAAGGATCCTAGCGGCCAACTCAACGCGAATTATCACTCGGCTCAATATGCGTAATCTGAATTATTCATTATAACGCGATAGCTTTGCAAAATCTTTGTGTAAGCGCAAAAAAGCCATGCTACTGTGCGATGAATTGACCTGTTATCGCGAGATTCTCTCGCTTTATACAAAGTGCTTGATAGGGGTAATTTGTCACCTGCCACTCTGCGGAGGCTTTGTTCATATCGCGGTGTGTGTGTGTGCGCAGTGCAGCGGCAGTCCTACTGACGTTTTATATATATATATATATATCGGGTGTGTATATAAGGCGCGCGACGCGACGTCGCTTATAATATACACGACATTACTTTTTAATGATAAGTTGGTCACGGGAGATAATGTCGTTTGTTCAACACGCGCGCTCTTTTGCTCGTATCGGTGTGTGTCAACGGGATGAGCTCGTTTTCGCTTAAAGCGTATGTGTGTGTGTGTATGTAGCATCTGCCGTTTAATTATGTCAGATTTATGCGGTCAACGACGAGATCTAATGCGTGTTCAGACTTGTTTTTTATATATATGCGTCGATGTTGGGTTTCCATTTTCTTGTGGCGAGTTGTGCGGTTTTAACTGCGGATGAAAGATAATATAGCCTTATTAAAATTAGACGTATTATATTAAGATGAGTTTGTTTGATGTGAATTTAAGTATGAGTCAAAAGTTTTTGATCAACTTTTATGGCATATTTATATTTAGAAAAACAGATTAGATTTTTTATCAACAATTCATGATTGTCTCGTCTGTGCATATGGATCAAAAGCGTTGCACTATGAATTTCCCGCATAGCAAGAAACGTTGTAGAAACGTTTTTAGAGCGTTTCTTTGGAAACTTAGAAACGTTTCTCTGAAAATTGCAGATCCTGGAAGAATCGTTACAGAAACCTTGAAATGTCCGTATTTGGTATCTCAAGAAACATTTTAGAAACGTTTGTAAAGTGTTTCTTATACGTGTATGAATTATAGAGTTCCTTTATTCGTGTTGCAGAAACGTTTTAGAATCGGTTCACGTGAAACCTGGAAAAATAAATGTTTAAGATTGAGAGGTAAATGCTCAAGTTCGAGGCTCTGATACCCATGGGTCGTATCATCTGGGTGGTAAAACTTAAAATGAGCATCATAATAAAATTTAGACATTTATGTTCTAGGTTAACGTGAACCATTTCTGAAACACTTCTGCAACCTGACCGAAGGAAGTTTATAATTTATACACGTATAAGAAACATTTCGCAAACGTTTCTAAAACGTTTCTTGAGACACCAAATACGGACATTTCAAGGGTTCTGCAACGTTCCTTCCACGTTTTTCAATTTTCAGAAAAACGTTTTTAAGTTTCCAAAGAAACGTTCTGGAAACGTTTCTCCAGCGCATCCATACTATGTGGGTTCGTACCCACAATAAGTCAGTGCAGACATGAATATACCACTTCCTGCCCATCCAACCACATTAGAGAGACGAAAATCAAACTCGAACCCTTATATAGCAATTTTTAATCCGCAAGCCGTTCACATATATAATATACCGCGAACAAGGCAAGGTGCGTCGGGTACATAGATTGCTATCTATTGTTGCGCAAGCGCATAACGGAAATTAGACGCTGTACATCAAGCATCAGCATTGTGCGGCGCCGCTCTCTCAACGCTATCAGTCCATTATACTCATCCAATTATAAGATAACCAAGTCTTTCCCCTCTTGGCTTTTTAAGGCTATGCTCGGGCGATGAACAAACTCGCACGCGAGCACTACCAACAGCTCCTCGCGTGTGCGATACTTGCTGCAGCAGCAGCAGCTCTCGCTTGAAATTTTCGCCTTTACATTTCGCGCGCGCATGTTTCATCCTTTTGCATCCCTCTCAAAAGCTTTTTCATTACTTAAACGAGCGTCTTGCGGCCTGTCTGTATATGTGTGTGTGTGTGTGTGTGTGTGTGTGTGTGGCGAGGCGCTGCGGTAAGGCAATTTTGCGTGCTTCATAATTAAGGTTCAGTTTTAGCGGTAAGTGCTCGCTTGTTTGCATATTATAAGTGCGTTCTATTATGGGGGCGGCCGAGGGCGCATCGAGAAACAAATTATGAACTATCGCGTTACACACCACTCGCCTTCTTTCGGTTATTATAGCAAGCAGCTTTTTGCGAAACTTTGCACGGGGTGGCGGTGAATGTTATAAATCGAGGGTGGGGAGAAATATATTCCCTGCGGTTTTGATACAGTATGGGGCAATTAATTGCATAAGTGGATCTCTATTCGTAATAAGATGAATGAATTATAGATTTTGTTTACTATACTTGTTAACTACTGCGCTTCATTTATTACATACAAAAATCTTTCAATTTTACGATACTGTAAATATTTATCATTTTTTTTTCAGGAGCTCACTGACACCGAAGGAGTAAGAAGTATAATAATCGTAAGTATAACATTAGTGTTCAGAAAGAATAGGAAGCGAATCGGAGTTACCCGACTTTATCTATGTTTTCTCGCAGCAAAAGGAGGCTAAAAATAAGAGCATTTTACATCCCTTATACGCCCAATGCGAGCAGCTTCGCAAGATCCGTCGGCATATAGGTATACGATTTCGGGAACTGAAAGAGACACATTGAAGTAGGGGGAAACTCGAAGGGTAAGAATATACCAAGCATATAACAAGGAAGAGTAAAAAATACTTTTCCAAAGTAGCGCATAAAATTGTTTTATATTATTGGAAAAGTTATATGGCTCCAAATGGATTCCGAAAATGTTTCGGAACATTACAGCTCTCTTGTTTATAATACATAGTCTCTGCGTTACTTTTTAAATTTGCGAAAATACAAAAGCTGTAATATTTAAAGTATATGATATATATATATATATATTATTGTCGAACTATTAAGGTAAAATTTCTATCATTGTCGCAAAAACAAAAATATCATGCCAAATTCGTAAACTTCACAGAAACCGTCATTAATTTTCTTTCGCCGCATTTGTAAATCGTTTCAAAGTTCAAATTTACTATATATCTCACCTCGTCACTTTGAGCTCTAATAATCATTACCCGAGTATAAAGCGAAATTCTTGGAATTTTTCAAACGAAATGAAGCAGAAAGAAGCAACATCTTTCCTCAAAAGAACTTAAAAAGCCACATTAGAGAATAAAAGGGGTTAGAGAGAGAGAGACGCGGAAAAAGCGAGACACACGGCCGCGGCAGCATCCATAGCCAAGCGTAATGATTAACGAACCGATTCCAAAGAGCAAGTCTCATCATAGGATTCTCTCGAGGTCGCGGCTTTATAAAACATTTTGAGAGAGCTGAACGTGGGAGAGCGTAAGCTGCGCTCCACTGCGGAAAATTGCAGTCCCCCGCGCGCTCTGCCCCTTCTTGCAGGAAAACTAGCGATGCAAGATAATGAAATGCAACGTGTGTGTGTGTTGCCCTTTCTCTCTCCCTCTCGTCTTTGCGCTAACTACGGAAACGTCGAATTTCCTCAGATGACCCAGAGAGAGAGAGAGAGAGAGAGAGAGAAGCAGTAGTTCTCGTGCACGGGCTGAATGGCCGCGCGCTTTTATATCCACGCGCGGCGGCCTGAGAGAGAGAGAGAGAGAGAGATGCGGACGAGGAGGAGGTGGAACGTTCAAACGCAAGGAAAACGCGCTCGGGTTCTTTCATCACTGAACTCTTTACGCTTTTTTTTCCTCCTCTTTACCTCCTTTTTTTCCACCCCCGGCTTGCTTCCCTTACCACACTAGGGCATTGTGTATATAACGGTCGTTCGTTACTAAAGAAATGTGGCGTTTGCGCGTAAGACGCGGGGATATTGCTTTTGAGTGTGAATTTCGACTGTTGTGATACAAAGGAGCGATCAGTTCTTGAGATTCAGTTTTTTTTTTTAATTTTTGCTATGTATAATATAATATTTTGATCTACATTATAGTTATTAAGGATATCAAGGGGCTCTTGTAAATTAAATTGTACGCGTCTAAGAAGGATAAAGCGAAGAATTTTAATCTATGCCTTTGGCTTTCTCTGCCTCTGGAATATGAAGACATGGATAGGAACTTTAGCTTTTTCCTCTGCTTTATATATAAATGAAATTCAAGAATGAGATAAAGTACGTAGAATAAAATTTCACTCTCGTTAAATTGGAGTTAAAAGGAAAATCATATTTCTATATAGTTACTTATAATTGTAGAAGCTTTGCCATGCCGCTCTTATTTATTAATTTAGTATCAAACAAGAGCTTTCGATACTAATTGTTGAAAAAATTGAATAAAACTGATAAGGTACTATAACCGCATGAAAATAATTAATCATTTTGCTCGCTAAGGTAGTATCTGTCAAAAGACCCTAATTAAATTTTTTTCTCGTTCTGGCACTGTAGAAAATATACTTTGAGTATAAGCAGTAAATATTTTAATCTATTTAAGAATATACATAAACATTTTTTTACAAGGAAAAGAAATACAGATATTTAATTAGTTAAATTTCCTAACTTTAGCCGACACTGCAATCTTTTCACCTTTAAAATAAATCTAACTTCGCATAAAGTAAATTTACCACCTGCAAAAGTGATGAAAATAAAGTTAAGGATATATTTCACATATTTCTAGACTGTATTATTCTTGAGAATAAATAAGAGAGAAATACAAAGCCGATGCAGAGTGAAGATACCAATTGCACTTGGTAATGAGTGGAAAATTGACGTGCATGGTCATTTTGCACACTCAAACTGATATCATCAATTCAACGGACTCAAATGTCTTTTGTACGGCGGTACCGTGCAATTTCGTCTAATTCGAAATAGCAAAGGTAGCCAGTGAAGTGAAATATGAAGAAACGTACATTTTTGACAAGTGTGCTTATTTATACGCATTAGCACCAGTTATTAACATTCGCGAATACTCGAGTAAGCATCACTTTTGCTTAATCGAACTACAGCTATGTCATTACCTGAATCGCAATTGAATCACCGCCCTAATTTCCCAAAAAGTCCAATATAACACTTCGTCAAAATCCAATATATATTAAACATCCTTCTATCCACAATTTTCCGCCTAGTATAATAATCCTCGCGCTCGTGCCACCCAGTTAAATCGAACAACACTTTTAACGCATCTAAGCAATGTACGCACCCTCTCTCTCTCTCTCTCTCTCTCTCTCTCTCTCTCTCTCTGAACTTAATCCGGGCAGCGCTTCGTCGAAAACCTCGCAACAGAAGCAACAGCAGCAGCGGCTCTCTCATTTTAATAAAACTCGCGCTCTCGGGCGCGTGCGGTGCAAGCATATAGCTAGCCTTAAAGCCGTCAAAAGCGCAGCATCGCCGCCGCGCTGCAATAATTAACGTCGTAAGCGCGAGCGCAAACGATTTGCCTTAAAATCATAAAAGCTTTAATTAAAAACGGGCGCAGCTTTCGGGGCCTCCTCTCTCTCTCTCTCTCTCTCTCTCTCTCTCTCTCTCTCTCTCTCTCTCTCTCTCGTTCTCTCGTGCAACACGAAGAGAGAAGATAGGGCTATGTAATACATGGTACAATGGTGAACACAGCGCTGTCGATGTTTTATTTATGAAAGTGCAGGGGGGCTCTGAGTGTCTTCGCTGTATAGCTGCACGCTGCTGTTGTGCGCGCTTTCCTTCGCGTCGCGGCCTCATGAATAATGCTTGGATACTTTTATAATATGTGCCGCTAAGCAACTGTAACATTTAAGGTTGCGTTGCTTTTCGTTTCGATGCTTAATCTGCGGATGGTTCATTTTGCTGGAAGAATGGAAAGGTCGAGCAGATGTATGAGTTGGAAGTTTTGAGTGCGACGGTAATAGCTCAAGATGAAATAACCAAGTCATAATTTATATTTCTAAAAAATAGTTTGATACGCATAGGCATTTTTTAAATTCCCAACTGTATAATAAAGTATTTTAATGAAAATTGTATGAATGAACGGGTTTGGTCTTGGGCGAAAGTGGTTTGAGCAATAACATACTTTTTTATGGGCGGTAAATGGTTTTTCTAACATATTTTTCATAAATTAATTGATTTAAAAATGCTGAAATACAGTGAACTCTCACAGCATATTAGCTTCACTACTATTTAAAAATGAAATTGTATTATGTATTTTTACATTTTCATAAGCAATACATTTATAAATTAAAGTGAAAGTGCTCTTTATACTTGTAAAAGGTCCTTTAAACGGATCTGAAATCATATTTGTAGTAGCTATTACATGAGTTATTATTTTATGTTTCTATTCTGTTTTTAGATATTGAGCTTCTCTGTAATTTTTATAGCTGCAGGCTGCTTTTCTCTGGCGAATGAAATTTATTTTCGTCGATGATATGTATAACAAAAGTATACATGTACCGTTATAGAATGAATAGAACATTATAAGAAATAAATTGTTGAATATATCTTTTCTGGATACTCAATATCCTATTCCAACGTAATAAAACGTAAACAATAACGAACATATTTATTTATTTATTTATTTATTTAATTATAAACGGGAGTCACCCTTTACATATGACTAATAATATTTTAATACTATGCGATTCATTGCATATTTTAAGGAATGTACTGAATCTAAATTTCTTACATAAGTACAATATTCATTCCATACTCTTCGCAGTCTAAAAGCAGGAGAATTATATGTTAATAACGACTTACAATTGAACTCCTTTAAGTACCTTACACGCCTAATATCATAATTAAATGCCCTCAGTTCAAATAAATTAGCAATATCCTGATGTTTATTGACTGACCTTAGAAATTTGAACATAAATGATAAGTCATTCAAATCATGGATCGACTTGATACTATGCAAACCAGCAGCCCGAGACACAACACTATAGTTGTGATCAAATCGATCCATAGGGGTAAAAAATCTAAAACTCAGGTGCCGGAGAAAACGGTATTGTACTGTCTCCAACTTTTTTATTGCATATTCAAAGTAAGGTGTCCATATAATTGAGGCATATGTTAATTGAGGCAAAATCAAACTATTAAATAAAAGAATCAATGATCGAAAATCTACAAAATTTCTGGTATTTCTACATGTAAAAACCCATTAAATTCAGAGCCTTTGAAGTAATTATATCGATGTGATCATTAAATGATAAGTTTTCATTAAAAATTACTCCAAGGTCCCTAATACACTTTACTTTTTCCAAAATATGAGACTTTATCATATATTCAGTGTTTACTCTTTTAAATCCTTTAAAGAAAGTAACTAATTTACATTTACTGTAGTTCAACTTTAAACCATTTTCTTCCGACTATATTAGAAAATCATTTAAAGACTGTTGCAACTTAAGGCTATCCGTAACAGTATTTATCGTATTAAATAACTTGACATAATCCGCATAAAGCAATAATTCACACCCTACAACCTTTTTAACATCATTAATAAAAATATTAAATAATAAAGGTCCAAGGTGTGAACCTTGCGGAACGCCAGATGTTACATTAAATGGTGTAGATATGATGCCTTTAAGCCTTACAAAACTTGTTCTGCCGCTCAGATAAGAGGTAGCCATAGCAACAACGAGCCTCTAATTCCCATATTAAACAACTTACCAAGCAATCTACTATGACTGACAGAATCAAATGCCTTGCTAAAATCAATATAAACAATACATCTACATTATCTCCATTACCAATAGAATTATTAACAAAGTTAGAAAATAACAACAAATTAATTACCGTAGAACGGTCTTTTATAAAGCCATGTTGTTCCGATATTATTACTGGTATTAAGTAGTCAGACAATTTATCAGTAACCAACGTATCAAATATCTTCGCAAAACAATTGATAATTGCAATAGGCCTGTAATTTTTAATATCATTTTTTGCTCCTGATTTGTAAACTGGTGTAATGAACGATTTTTTCTACATATCTGGAAAACAACCTTCATTCATAGATTGATTATAAAAAATCTGCAATATCTTAGAGAGTGCACCACAACAGCTTACAACAACAGACAAAGGTATAAAATCAGGACCCGAACTCAAAGTGCTTTTCATATTTTTCATCATTCCAGCAACATCATTCTCTGAAAATTGAAGCAAGTCTAAAGTGCTATTATCCTCAATTGGTTCTAACACAGACACATTATCACAATTAAATGTTGATTTAAAAAACCTAGCAAATATTATAGTTCCACTGTTTGGTCTCCATTCACACTTCTATCATTATTAAAGAACATATTCAGAGGCACATCTTTGTCATCTCTAATGTTATTAATATACGATAAAAATATTTTAGAATTCTTTTTCAAACAAGATTCAATACTACGAGTATAATTAACAAAACAATTCTTAGATAATCTAATAGCCTGGGCACGCAGTTTTTTAAATTCAATATAATCCGACATAGCCTTATACATTTTCCATTTTCTATGAAATTTCTTTTTTTCAAAGATTATATTCTTAAGCTCAGCTGTATATTATATAGATCATTACAATATAGATTTTCTTTACGTTTCATCTCTTTCCGGAAATTAATTAAATTGTAATTAAGCTATGGTATTGCAAATTTCCAAATTCTGTTTGGAATAATTAACTAATTCATACCGAGTAATATAAATAGTGTCATTTTTAGATGTATTAAAAAATGCAGAAGAATTTTTCTACAATGGATTCTACTCTGTGCTCCATTATTGTGATTTTATTAGATTATATCAGTGGGTCTATTTAATTTTACTACTTAGTCCTGCGAATATAATCTGCAAAGCGTGCTTTATGGATGGTAAGGATTTGCGGCTAAAATGCAAAGATATGGCTGTAAAAGACGTGATTAAACCAAGGATTTAGATCTTATAAGCGCGTACTTCTTCAACTTTGCATAGCCGGAATAGTCCGCATACCATCCGGTATACCTAGAATAAGAAAAATGCTTCAATTTGAAACAAAATGATCTCTTTAAAGTCACAGAAAAGTAATTCCATTCCAATAAAATCTACACATATTAATTACTGTTTCAATGCATTTCCTCGTTTCTACTCATTCCCTAGAAACTTCAGCTCAAATAGTAATTCACAGGTATTCAATGATCTTTCATTAAAAATCCATCTCAGCAGATAATTTTAAGAATTCCATTATTATCATTTTTCCCATTCAAACGCATAAATGCAAGTAACATAACTCGTCCAACAGTCAAACAGATATACAAAACATCGATCGTACATAAATTTTTTCCTAATCCCAAAACCGAGACGCAAACAATTCTTAGACTGCATATATTGTCCATTACCCCCCATGGCTACATACGCGAAAAGCCTGAGAGAGTTTGTCCCTCGGTTGTTAGAGTAGAACCCTCGGAGCTAGAATCCTACCTCTATGCTCTCAAAGATCCTCAGAGGCCCTTCAAAGACGGCTGCGGCGCTGGCGAAAATAGTTCGGGCCGCATAGTTCCTCGAATTTCGAAGGAGAGGATCGCAATCTCGACTATATAGGGTATACGGGATACGCACCACAGCACATTCGGTAACACACCCAAGGAGGGCCGCTGATCCCTTGACCGTTCCACACCCGTTCCATATATATACAAGACCCACCGCGGAGAGGTGCACCGCACCGGAGGATTTATCGGTTTTAAGATCGCGCGACGCGCCCACGCTTTGACGTGACCCTGCAATTAACCGGATCACCGCGAGTATATATATAAGCGTGCGAGAAACTCCGCTTCTTATCGCGGCGGCTTTTTCCTCATCGTGGGCCACTGCACCCGAGGTTAATTATTGCAAGCGCGTGATTCGTTTCGCCGCGGTGTGCGCCGCTTTTAAAGACCTGCTGATCGCCTGATAACAGTTTTGTGTGTATTTATTTCTTTATGAGCGAGTCGGACATCTCTTTTGCGTTACATTGTGCGAATCGGTCGAAATCTTGGAATCGATGACAATTGAAGAATCCGTATCTATATGAATCGACAATGGTTTTATACAAAAATCTATTTTAAGAATTCGTTGGTTAGTCGGAGTTCAAAACCAAAAATGGGGTTCTTTAAAATCACTAGGAGTTCACAGCTTAACAGTAAATTAGAAATTCGTTTTAAATAAAGCATAAATATAGATATCTTAAATCTGTAATCAGCTATAAAATATATACTTATACACATCGCATGACTTTTCGCGTGTGCCAATTTGGATTTTATATTATTTTAAAATATACGGTTATACACGCCCTGAACTTTCTTAATGAAGTAACGATATTTTTCTAACCCGATTCTTATCTCCGGCAAGTCCTGCGAGCTAACTATTAGTTGACAAATCACTTTTTTTACTTAATCACGTTTGACGGTCTATTGATTTTCTGGCTTCCGGCTAATTTGTATGCTATTAAAGTCGCGAGATAAACTGCGCGGGTACTTGTATCGCATAATAGCTAGTTAAGCAGCTAATCTGTTCTACATTTCGGTAGTTTATGAAGAAACGAATTTTTTTTACCAAGATTATTGCTCGGAACGTAAAAAGTTCTACAACGACAAGCAGGGGTGCATTTCGCATGAAAAATTCATCTTGCTCCGTGTATGGAAAAAGATAAGCCTCTTAATTTAAGAATTAATCCTTTTACATTCATATGAAAATTATTTATGTATAAATGTCCGATTTGAGAAAATATCTCTTGCAAATGTAAACTCAGCACTTAATTCGAAAGCCTCTCCTTGCACTAGACCTACAAACATGCATGACAATCCTGGTAGAAAATTAGGATGAGCTGGTGCACAGTTCGCAATGAAAAGACGCTATTCAGAAAGCATATACATTAGGTCAACATACGCGATAAACTTCGCAGAAAGACAGGAGAGACCAAAAGCCACGCCTAGTTGAAAAGCAGCTAACTAAGATGCGCGAGCTTGTTGCATTAGCCAAAGTGCACGAACTCTATATTCCACGTCAAAGTATGTACGCATGAACATTTCGCGCGTGTCAAAGTGGAGGCGCGATAGTGCAGTGCGCAAATCTATTCGGCTTGTCTTTGAGACCTGCGTCTCTATTTTTCCGTCTGTGTTCCGTACAGTTTCATATACGAGTAGCTGCGCGAAGAGTCGCAATGTGGGCTCCTTATCCTTGGTAATGCCTAGAAGAGCGCGACTCGTGAAAAGCGGATTATCGCCACTTCGTATAACGTATATCTAATCTGTGTGTTCGTTTATACACCAAAATTCAGAAACGTTAAATTTTTCGCCGATATTATTTACTGCGATAACAATAAAAAAATGATTTCTTCGATGAAATACGTTGATTTGCAAATGAATGCAAAAAACAGATATACCTACGTATATGCCATAGATATTTATATTCTGCTAAGCCCTAAACTGCCAATAACTGTACATCTCGTTCTTTAACTCAACTCTTTCCGCGTTACATGCCCCCGTTTTTTCATTTCGCCGGATTCGGCATCGCGCAATGTACTCGCGTGGCACATACACACACAGCGTGTGTCCCGGTTAATAAGCATCCCGAGCGCACCGCCGCGCCTCTTCCTCTACTCCTCCCTCTCTGTACTTTATTTCACGCAGCTCGTTCAGCTGGCACAAAAACTCTCGCGCGCTCGTGTCGTTAACTTCTCGTTTTTTAAAAAGAAAAAAAAAAGAAAAAAAGGTTTTTGCGTGCACATCTCCAGCGTGAGCGCATGTTCTCGAGTGCCGTGGCTGCTGCTGCTGTGCAAGCGCTCAATTGCATTATTTTACGAGGCACAAATGTGTGCGCGGTCTTGTCAATTAAAAAGTTTAGCGATGTTTATGTTTTGTTCATGGCTTCGTGTACAAGCTGCGAAGCTAATGTTATATGCTTTGGCTTAAGCTTCGATGAGTGAGAGGTGCATCTTCTTTTTTAAAGAATTTTCATGAGTTTTATATTTCTTCTTTTACGTTTCAAATATGTTTCGCTCTGTCCGTTAAGATATTAATAAATATTCGCAGTTTGCCGAGAACTTATTGAAAATATGTTTACTCTTACGTATTTATCATGCTTTTTTATTTGGCGCGCGGAGAAAAGAACCTATTAATTTTTCACGTTATCATTCTCTTCTTGAATAGGTAATATTTGATTGGACATTGTACATTAAATGAAAAATAAATTAGTTCACGATTTAAAACAATATTATGCGTTCTATAAAATCTTAATAAATAGCTTAAAATTATTTGACTCATACGGAACAATAATATATATTTCCGTTATCTATACTTCATATGGGATTGACTAAAAAGTAATGGCAGTGATTTTAATAAATGTGGATATTAAGAAGAAAGTAGTTTGGTGTAGCCAAGGATTCTCAAATGAGCAGCTGCAAAAGTTTAAAATATGCACTAATAAACAGATGTATGTACACGTATAAGTCCATAATACTCAGCTCGAGCTTACTTTGATGAAGATGTCCGTTTTGGTATTATATAACTCTGCGCTTGAGGCTTTTCATTTATCACAAAACTTGTTATAAAGTAGGGGGGGTATCCGGAAGTCGGATTCCATTAGACAAATTGCACTTTTTATCTTCTTTTGGCAGCTTGTTTTGCGAGGGCACACCGCATCTCGTGTTATTCATCAATAGATTCTGTAGGCAGTCATCCGAAGTCTTGTTTTTAAATAAATTACGCATCGTCTAGTCCATAGACATGAAAATTGAATAATTTTTAATCTTTACTTTGATCTTTTTTCAAAAGCATTCGGAAACGTATATGTTGACTTTACCGATACGTTATCAATGTACAATTTTTTGATATATACAACTAGAGATAAACATTTCATGAAATTGAAAGTCATATAGATTCTATTCTTAAATATAAATGTGAGATTTAATGTATTTTGTATTCGAGAATGAAATTAATTTTTCTTAATTTCAGTACATTTTGTTATTATTAAACGCTAACTTCAAAAGTATGTTGATTTTACTATCCCGAGCTTTCTTTCAAGCCCTCCGAGAAACAGGCCAAACATTTTTTTATTAAATAACATTGATGCAGGGTAACCAAAAAGTAAAAGTAAACATCTGGGGCATACCGCGCGGAGAGAGAAAAAAAAAACAATGAAAAGAAACGAAATCCGTTGCTAGTCTCGAATAACACAGAGAGGAGGCGCGCTATTTCGCTGGCGAATCTCTACTATATAGCCAATGGTCGATTACACTCGGGAGCGGAATTCATTCAGACCGCGGACGCAGTCTCCGGTTTCGCTGTAGGGCCGCCGTTGGTGTTGGGGCAACGGCAAAAGCAAAGCTCTCGCGAAAACCAAGAAACCGCAGTTTCGCTGTGTGCCGAGCCTCCCAAGGAGGGCGAACGAGAGAGAGAGAGAGAGAGAGAGAGAGAGCTCGAAACTTAGAAGAAGAAGAAACGCCCCAGCACAGAATTCCCCCAGGAAATGGTAACTCGAGACGCGTCAAGGAGCTCTTCGTGCGTGCGTGTGGAGCGAGTCGAGCGGCTAAGTCGAGGAGGGAGCGATTTTTTAAAAAGCAACCGCGCGCTGACGCAAGAGGAGACGTCCTTTTTTCTCTGAGTCTCATAGACTTTTAGAGAGGAGAAAATTAGGGAGAAAGAGAGAGAGAGAGAGAGAGAGAGAGAGAAGCGGTTAGAGGTCGCAGAAATAAAGGAAAGGAAGTGTCGAGAGTTTCGCATTCTTCAAAGGAGATGCGATTACCGAAAAGTGCCGCGTTTTGGAAACATATTTTCCACGAATCATTAAAATTATCCAGATTGCATATACGAGCCGTTTTAAGAGAATTTTATTTAATATTATTGTAATTTGTATTAATTTTCGTATAAGTTAAATACATTTATTAACATATATTCATTAGTTACAACTGAATAAAATAAATTCATTATAATTTTGCATCGATAGTTGAACATTTTCTAATGTAACTGTAAACAAAAAATTTGACATATGTCAGAACATTGTTTAAAAGCACTGCATCGTGCATTCACTCTTTTCCTCACGTAAAAACTTTGCACACAAACAAAAAAATCGATTGTATGGCGCATATTCTCCCTTTCATCACATTCAAAACAATCGGTATATACAAAATAGTTTTACGGTAACCATTTTCACGTAACTAAGATCATAAAAAGGGAAAACCAAAACTAAAATAGTACAGACGCGTCCGAGCAAAACAAATATTTACCCTCCCCCTTTCAAATCAACCAGCAAAGTTCGACGGTATAAATATTTCAATTTAGTCGGTATATAAGCGGCAAAACAAAAAGTGAGAGCGAGTCCCGTTTGAAAAATCAAGTCCAGCCTAGATCTAAACAATGAAAAATTGTATTACACACGCGGGTAAAAAAAAATAGTCTTTCCCCGCCTATACGAAAACTAAATTATAGAAGCCACGGCAAGAGTCCGGTGATCGATGCTCTAACTCTAACGAGAGGATAAGCATCGAGGCATTAATCTTGCTCGCCCCAGGAATAACGAAAAAAAAGCAACACTAAACCAGAGTAAAATACAGGCGGTATAGGAAAATAAAAACGCAAACACTTCACGGCTTCGTCCGCGAGAATTTACGAGAATAAACTCTCTCTCTATTTTTATAAATCCCGCGGTCTGACGCGACGCCTACTCTCCTCCCATATTCCCACGGGGGTGTACATCTCTTTATTAAATTTAATGAATGGCACCGTCGGAGCGCGCGCGCGCGCCTCGTTGCTGCGGAGTTTATTACGGACTCGCGTCCACAGCTGATATCGACACCTTCCTCTTATACGTTCATGCGTATAGCTTCATTCGTTTACTTTTGTTACATCTCTGTTGTTATAGAAAATTATGCGTTGAAATTATTCTTTTGACTGAGAATTAGCTAATTTATTCGAAGACAAAGTAAAGTTTTATCAATGTTGGTAAATACGTAGGTTGAGTTCCAGTACTATTTTCAATTGCTACGACGCATTATATTGGAATCAATCGTTATCGCAACAAAACTCAGCTTTCTGCATTTGCATAAAAATAATGTCAATGCTCACCGGTCCATTTATGTATAACTTTGAAAATTTACAAATACTTTTCTGCAGTAATTATTACATTTATTACCAATTTCAAACGTACAAGAACATCATTTCCATTCGTACCATCAAAGTAAATAACGTATTGTCAAACTTTGACCAACAGAAACTAATTTCCATCAAAACACAAAGAAACACCGGTGCACCTTCAAAGGAATATCCGCATCTACGAAATCTCGACCATATATATATGTAGCTTCGTCGCTGAGTCTCGGGTACATAAGGAGCGGCGGGACCGCGCGCCGACTAATTCTGATTTGTCGCAGATCGTTAATCATCGACGACTAAGACGGATATCGACGAGCCGAGTGGATTATCACTCCTTGGCCTCTGCGACCCGACCCCCGCAACTAAACTGACGATCCCTCACGACTCCTTGCACAACACCAGCAGAGACTATAGGCTCGCTCCTTCTTATCGAGACGCATGCGCGCGCGACTATATATAAGCGCTTGACAAATTGCTCGCGACGGATTAGCCGCGCGTTATGTGCTGCCTATTTCTCGGATTACACCACATAGACAATCCCCCTTAATTCTGGCCTACAACGATGGACTTACAAGACGTCGCTCTGACCTTTGCTACACGACATTTTTTTCTTTACTTTGCCTTTGACTGAGTAGCACCGATTTGTATCAGGTTCTTCAGTGATTTTTAATTCTGGAGCTATCTTTGGTTGAGGGTTTTTTCTGTACTTTACGGATAAGATATATGGTTAACAGATAATGCATTTTTACTAGAAACAAAAACTCTTGCTCCAATTATCTTAATCATTAAAATATTTTTTTTTTCATACTGTATAAATATAATTAATTGGCATTTTGACTGTAAGGTTAGAAGATTGATTATTACGCTTCGGCTTCGGTTACCTACAGAAAGTAACATGCTCGTAATAAAATCCCTGTTACACAGAATAAACGAGCCAAAAAAGACATTATACCCACGTTTGTTACAAAAAAAAATAGCATCGTAAGCACGTAACACAGCCGGCGACTTGACGACGATCCATCCACGTAGTTCGACAGCAGATACATTTATCGGCATTAAACGCGTCATGCTGCAGCAGCTTAGATTTTCCTCGTGTAAGACAAAGGCTAAAACGTCGTATCTTGTCGCACTATAAGTCCAGAGGTCGA
>UELV01058098.1:6130-26731 GCA_900490015.1 Megastigmus stigmatizans
GGGGGGGGGGGGGGGGGTCGAGCGAGACAGAGGAAAATGGAGACGGTATATACAAGCGGGTATAGTATATTGTGCAAGTCTGAATGGTGTCTGATTGACTTGGATGGATTCAAAATTTGAAACCGAGAAGAAGCGCTCGTTCTTACGCTATTTTTTTGTTCTCGTATACATTGCGGTTTGGAGAGATATCCGAGTGTCGATGAGTTTCGTAGCCCCGAGCGAATTTGCCGTAGGTCGTATTTCTTGATCTATGGTGTTTATCACGTCAGAGAGAGACTGACTAATGTGGGACGTTTTTTTCGAGTTTATACGTTTCAAAAAAAAAAGAAAAAAAAATGGTGCGTGGAATTTGACTTTGGCACCACCGATAATAATTTGGTAATTAAGTTCGAGTCTACAACTCTTTGAATTTCAAAGAAGTAGAACTGCGCGTCTTTACTTACGAAATGACCTTCGCATTGTATCTATATGATTGCGGTCTATTATATAGTCTAATAAATATATATCGCTCTTTTTTACTTTGTATAAGCCTATAAGTAATATTTATTATATTTACTCCGGAAAAGTTAAAGCTCTTATTATTAAAAAGAGAAAACGGTCATATACAAAAATAAATATAAAAAAGTCTTATAATCAATTTTTATTATCATACATTGCTGTAACCATCAATTATGATCATGAAATTTTTCATGTCTATAATATTTAGCACAGGGTATACCATAATTCTCGAAACATATATGTTTACATATGGTTGTACAAAACAAATAGTAAAAAAAATGTTATATACATAAAAAAATAACCAAACGCACCTATACATTTTTCAGCTCCAACCACCAACGATCTCAACGGAACGGAAAAAAAGCGGACCCGTATTTTTCCAAACACTCGCAACAAAAAGAGACAACGGCAATCAGCCTCGGCCAGATTAGCTTTTAACTCGCGCTGAGTCCCCCCCTGTCCGGTCTCTTACATTTTCATGATATTTCCAGGCCCATGGGCGCAAGCGCTCGGTATAATTACATCTCGACAAAAAGCCCCAAAGGATTTACATCGGGCGCGTAACTCGCGCAGCCCACAAAGTCGCGGCTATCATTTCCAGTCCCGCTCTACCTCATTCGAACGAAAACAACGAAGCAGACTACGCTCATCGAGTGCAAAATAAAAAAAAAAACGTCTCGGTGCGGGCAGAAAGTAAAGAACGTAACGCGCGAGCACGAGCGAGCAGCAGCAGCAGCCGAAAAAAACCCATCAAGAAAGTCGAGGAGAAAAACTCTCGGACGAGCTATCCGCGGCAGCTCATCCGTTTCGCGCGCTCCGCTGGAACAAAACGAATAATATATAAGCGGGAGAGAGAGGACGAGTGTCGGCGCGGCTATAAGGCCTTAGGGCTATACACGCGCACAAAGGTCCCTCCTTTCAAAAAGCGAGAGAGACAATTAAATTAGCCATTGTTGCGAGAGGACAGTCGCGGAGGCCTCTCGCGTATATTTTTCTATATATATACACGTGGTGAAAAAAGGACTCGTCTTCGTCGCCATCGTCGTCGTGGTCGTCGTCGTCGTCGCAAGAACAGGATCTGCCCCGAGCGAATGACAAGAAAGCAAGGGAAAGGGAGAGAGAGAGAGAGAGATTGATCGCTCGGGGCCCTGGGAGCGCATCAAAAACTCGTCCACCGACGTCGCAGCTTGTTCGCGCGCCGCGAATTCGGAATTCGAGAGAGAGCTGATGCGCGCCGGCAGCAGCAACGATTCGCGAGCAGCCGGTAGACGCAGAAAAAGAGGCAGAATGCGCGCGTATATGCGAGTTCCCTTCTTTCTCTCTCTCTCTCTCTCTTTCTCTCTTGGTTCCCCCTTCTCGCGCGGCATCCAAATGGACATTTCGTCGTCGTCCTCCTCCTCCTTCTCGGCGACGTCCTTGCGAGTGCGCGACACTCGTTATTTCGGAGACCCGCGCGTCTCGTATATACTGCACGTTTTCTTATATATATATATATGTATGTTATATATACGTATCGGCTCCGAGCTTTTTTACTCGCGCGGCCAGGGCAATTTCGCCCGCGTATATATAAAGGAAGCGATTTTGGTATTTCTTTGTTTATCCCGTAATGACGATCTTCTCGGGTTGCGTCTCTCCCTTAATTCCCAAGATTTTGCCCATTGCCGTAGCGGCGCGGTGCACTAGAGCGTTTCGGACTGTGTTTTTGCTCGCGCGCGCGCGCGCGGTAGACTCGCGGCAACGAGTGACGGAAGCTTTGGATTTGCTTGGTGCTCTTTTTTTTTTTGGCCGAGCGCACTGGACTCGGGAGGCTTTGTGTTGCGCGCGCGGTCGCAATGTTTTGCCATTCCCGGTGTTTGCGATATACTTTCTTGGTTTTGCGTTGGTCCACTGGCTCCCGATAGATATCTGCTACTGTAAATAACATTAAATTGCTGCGATGGGTTTTATTTCATGTAATACAGTGGATAAACTTTATGATTGGGTTATTCATGAAATGTAATGTGTTTCAGGGAAGACGGGAAAATTTGCTGTAACGATATAAGTTCGATAATTGAGATAAGAATCGATAATCTGATCTTATACTTTAATACCTTAATAAACTCTGTATCCCTCTTAGTAAATTTTTCCGATGTTCAACTACGATGAACGGTATAAAGGCTTAAGCAGATCTACTTAAGCTTCAAGTTTATCGAAAATCATTTTCATCTATCTCAGAAAAGACTCAAATTAATATAACTATTGATTTAATGTGCTATATATAAAGTATAACGTACAGTACATTGAAAAAAATTTTTTGTACATTTAAAAAGATATTTATTTTAAAAGGCCTGTAAAGAAATATTTACGAAATTTAAATATCCTTATTACTCGATTATAATATGATTTTCTCAAATAAAATGTATTTGTTGGCATTTCCTTAAATCAATTAGTAAATACTTCTCTGCGATTCTTTTTCAGTGTAGCCATGCATCTTACGAAGCTGTATCGTATCCGAATACCTAAGAAAGAATTATGCTGTGTTTAAGAAGTACTTTTATTTCGCAAAGTAAGCTTGCAGTAGTTATACATTATGCGTACAATGCGGTTGAAAGGCAATGCGAATGGAAATGCGATAGCTTGAACGGTATATACATATATATATTTAAATCAGTAAAAAGCAATTTGCTGCCTGTGATCCGAACGACTGTTGGAATCATCTGCTTCCAATCATCAAATTCTCCTAACTTTAATAACTTCCGCGTGTATACAACGGTACTACGCACTATTATCTACTCCCAGCAATCAAAAGTCCACTTCAATTAAACCTATATATATATATATATATATATGTGCGAGTAAATACATTTCACGTCGAATATTCCAAACTTTTTAGATTAAAACATTAATAAACCTTTATTTGTTCGGTTTCGTTGCGCGTGAAAAGCGTGACGGGGAGCAAGAAAGAGACTTAAAATGCACAAAGACAGGGCTGCATATACCTGCGACTGCAATCACACGCGCACTGGAATTAGTTCCGGATTCCGGCCAGACGGAATTTCCTTTGATTCGCATTGCGTGCATATAATACAGGATGCCGACACACTCGCATCCCAAGAAGTAGCAGCAGCAGCGGAGAGAACACAAAGTCGGAGTGTTTCTATTATAGACTATACACAGAGAAGGAGTATATACCTGGGAGAATTTTCCCTTTTTTTTTCTTTTTCAAGCGTAGAGAGGACCACCCTCCTGTGGATTACAGTTGCTTCACATAACGATCACGAACGGAGGTCCAATACACGCTAACGTGTATAACGCCTCTAATGCCGATCATCCGCTTCGGTCCGTCTTTTATTGCGTCATCGCTTATATTTGAGCCGAGTGGAAAGGATAGAGAGAGGATCCACGCTAATTTGCGAACATTTGTCTGGCGCCTCGACGGATCTTCAGCTAATAAAGGAACAATCGGGATTTCGTGCTTGTGAAGAAGAGAAGGAGCCTGAGAATCTCGTCACATTCTTACTGGGGGTTCGAGAAGTTTTGTGATTCATTTGATTGCGACTGTTTTACAGTTAGGTCGCGAGGTGCTGATTTCCTTGAGTTATACTAATTAATGTGCTAAAGTATTTTTTAGTAGAATTTATAGAAACTATTTTGGATACTGTTATTGTAGCATTTACCAACTTTTTTTCTATTAAATAATTTCGTTTGTTCACAAAAAAATATACATAAAATATAAAAATTCAGATAGAATACAAAGTATGCTTATTATTTATAGCACAAATTAGGGCAGCGAATAAAATAACGATAAGTACCCATACAAGATTATAAATATACCATCATACGTTACAAAAGGACAAATAAGACACCGAAGGCTCCGATAAATTAGAATAAATGTAAAAATCTCTCGCTCACGTGTGCGCGCAAAAACAACAGCCTGATGTCTGCAGAAGCATATATATATATATACATCCTCTTCTCTCCGATGCATATAATATCCTTGCGCTGGCAAAAAATCATAAATCATAAAAGTCGCGCGCAAGAAGTATAAAATTCGAAAACAATATCCATAATCATTTTATAGTAATTTTCTTCCATAGTCCCATTTCCATCCCTAATAATCGTGAAACGCCGCCACTGGCGCGGCGCACAAAGTCAAAGCCGCTCTTCTCTCGCTCGCGCGCTCAGTGCAAAACAAAGCAAAAACGGGAACACGCTCACTGCAGCGAGGCCGAAGAGCGAGCGAGAAAGAGATAGAGAGAGAGAGAGAGAGAACTTCACGTCACGCTAAATTATTTCCTCCAATAACAAAAAGGACATCATCATCAAGGGGCCGCATGAGCGCCTTGAGGATAATTCAGAATGAAAACCTAAGATTAAAGTTCTACCGTTCCTTTTTTGCCTCTCTCCATAGCTCTGCGAGGAGTGAGAGAGAGAGAGAGAGAGGACGAAGCTAAACGCCGCTGCGAACACTTCCACACCGGGCGCAAAACCCAGTGCCTCAACACCGGTGTGTGTGAGAGAGAGAGAGAGAGATGCAGCTGTAGGAAGATGATCGGTCGCAACTGCATGGACGGTGGGTGGTTAAAGTCATGGGAGTACGAACAAAGGGAGCGAGACGAACTGTTCGATTTTTTTTTCTCCATCTTCGAATATGCTATACCTCGATACCTCTATACGTCTGCATTTCTAGTTACAATAACAAATTTTTCTTTTACTGCCGTTTATATAATCTTCGTTTAAAATTTAAAGATCGTAGAAGCGATATTTTTGTTATACTTGGTTAAACATAGATATACATATATATGTACAAGGACAATGTAATAAAATGGGATTTAGTGGAAATAAAGACATTGATGTCTTAGTTTAAAGTAATATATTATTATATACCAGTGATAGGTTGTGCAGACGCACATCGTATAAATATTATGCTTGTATGAGAAATAAAAAATACTCACAATTGTGTAGATAAAGAGAAAACTGAGTACTACAGATTCATAACATTTTTATCTGTTATTGAGTATCTAATTGACTATAATTTTCATTAAAAGATATTTGTACTCTTGTGCAATAAATACTGAAGATATCTTTATTATCTGAAAGCAAAAATAATAAAGCTGAATTGTACGTTATCTTTGTGAAACATATATACAGTTAAACATTTGTCAGTTTATATATACAGTTGTTAAAAAGTACAGGTGCGCATATATTTATATATCCACAATTAATGTGTCTGGCTAATTGGACCTTATCTACTTGAATTTTACAAAACTATGCATCAAATGCAATTTGTCATTGCGGGTTTCTCCTGTTTTTTCCGCAATCCAATTTCTCGTGAGATAAAATACTTATTTATATACGCTGGATAAAAATGTTTCGAAGCGTGTAACCTACAACTATACATACTTATGCATTTTTCATATATCTATAATTATACATGCCTACCTATACGATAGTATCAAGTAGGTGCGCAGCCGTGCGCCAAAGCCAGGTGGCTATATGCATCTAGCGGCAAACGACTGTTTCTTACATATTCTTCTCATTGGCTGCGGTGTTTTAAACTCGACAAATTATCCATTTTACTTATTTTTATCTATAAAATCAATAATTGTAACTTGTAACACATTATATAGTAAAAATTCTGTGCAATCCATGGTCTTCCAGCCACCGATAGTATATAGAAGTATAATAATTAACGAAATATTTGAGCTGTGAACGTCAGATAAACCGCTATGTATGTATATATAAAATGAATCGCTGCATAAATAAACAGTAGATAAAATATTACAATTTCATACTATATTCTCGCGAGCATTATGGTTCCACCAAATAGAACATCTTAAATTTTCTAATGTCAGTATAAGCTTTAAGAAATATTACTTATGTCGACTGTAATCTACTATAAACTGACAAAGATTTTTGGACAATCTGATTGCCCATTATAATATTGATTTAATTGATTAGACTGTAAGACCGATAGAAAAATCTTTGTCAGTCAGTATAAGCTGTAAACTAGTGTAAACATTAATAACAATACATCTTGCAGGATATGTTTTTTTATTAAATGTACTTTCATGGATACTGTAAAATTTGTGGTAATTTTCGGAACGATAAAGAATAACATTTTCGTTATGGAGGTTCTAGTAAATAGAAATAATGCAAAAAAATGATGAAATTTTGTACACAAGGAATTAGAGTAGTGACCGGATCTCTCTCTCTCTCTCTCTCTCTCTGTCTCTCTCTTTTTCGCGTTTTGACTAGCGTAGTTACTATAGAACCTCCTTAAATAAATAATTCTTTTAAATCAAATAACTTATTATAAATTATTAAGTATATAACTAATTTCAATTTTAAGTATATTTAAAGTATATCTACTGTTAATTAATCGAGTGCCGCGATGACAAGTATGAGTCACACAGTAGGAAGCCTGAGGGAACGCACCGCGATACTATATTTTTTTAAATTGACACTATTTAACCTCTATGTCACTTAGCTTGTTAAAAATTTTGTGGAATGTATTTGTCTAAGAATATTAAAAAATATAACCATTTTCCTTAGAATATTTTCAAGACCCAGAATATGCTCAATGTGTAAGGTACACTCTAAATAATTGAGTAACATAGATGCGGCTCGAGGTTCTCTCGGTTGAAAAGTCAGCTGTCCACCTTGTGGAAGGTCGGATGTTCCCATCAAGCGAATCAGCAGGATCGTCTTCGACGGTCCAGCTTATCTCGCTTGGACTCTTCGATTCGGCGGAGAGGAGGTGTCGAGTAGTCGTTGATCGCTCGTGAGAACGCAGCAGACAAGTCGCGTACGTGACGATACTTTCAACGAGCAAAACGATGACCTCAGATATATGAATTTTAAAAACGTTATTGATCGCTGAAAAAATACATCTAGTACATTGTTAATGCTGGGTTTAATCGGCAGCCGTAATTTCTCCCGTAGAATCGATTATCGGCGTTAGTTTTAAGAAAATAAAAATTGTATTTGGTGTCGTCTGACTCAGTTTGTAATCTTGTTCTATTTCCAATAATTAAAATACATTGCTATACTTGTGCTGGTTCACTTATATACTTTAATGGGTCAATTGAAATTACAACGACTCAAATATTACTTTATTAAATTTTGTATAGCTTTTAAGTCGATGAATCCGATTTTTCAAAATTATTTCTATACAATATACTATGTATATACAACATTTTCCTATAGATGAGTATTAGAGTGAATAACAGAACAGGAAAATGGTCAGTCTATCGTATATGTATACGTTGTCTCAGTATTGACAGGAAAGATATATATGTATGTATGTATATATATATATATATATATATATATACATGCAGGTGTGCGTTTTAATTTTACTGTGTGTGTACGCGTGCGTAAGTCTCTATCCAAAAATAATTACTAAAAAAACAGACTTATCCTTTTTTTTATCTCAGAATTGATTGAGAAAAAAATAACCAACAATTACTTCTAGATGTTTGTATAACCTATAATTAAAGTTAAAATTAAATATAAATGCATATTGTTTTGAGATAAAGAGTTATATATAAATTGCAGTACTTTATACTCGGCTTAACATTGATTGCGAATACGTAAGCATAATTGTTGAAATGCAGGAGCTGCTGTCAGAGATTTATACTAATGACTGCTCTGAAAAGTACAGATTGTAATAATTTCGAGAAACATTCGCCGAGTGCACACTCGAGACGGCGGCAGCTTTTTCCACGGCTGCAACAGCAGAGCAGAGCGAAATGAGCAAAACTGCCTAATAGACCGTCTATCAAGGGCGCGTAATTTTGCAAGCTCCAATCGCAAAAACCGCTTTCGAATTTCGTCACAAATAAGACCTTATATCATCCACCTCCTCCTCTCTCTCTCGCCCCGTCCCGCATGCAACCGCGTATTACGCCTAATTGCAGTCTTAAAATCAAGTGCCAATCATAGCTGCAGAAGGTGCATTAGAGACCCTCGGAGTGAGTCGAGGCACTTCGCCGAAGGTCTTCTCTCTCTCCGGCGCACGCGCGAGCTCACGAGAGAGAGAGCATGGAAAAATGACGAATAAAGCGCAGTGCGCGCGAGAGAAAGGCTGCAGCAGCTAGAAGGAAGAAAAGGATCTACAGAAGAGAGAAGAAGAGGAGGAGAAGTAGAGAAGGAGAGAAGGAGAGAGAGAGAGAGAGGGAGGGAGAGCGCAGGGCGGCGAGCGGCGCGGCTCATCAAAGAGGATTGTAATTAGCCGCGCATGTGCCGCTCCCTGCGAGTCGCGCCGCTGCCGCCGCCGCCGCCGTCATGCCAGACCGAGCCTACACACACCGAGGCGCAGACCGAGACGAGGAGATTTCGTATAACGGCAGCACAGCACCAGCACTCCTTTCCTCTCTCTCTCTCTTCCTCCCTTTCTCTCTTGTACGAGTAAGAAAGAGAAATATGCCACAGGAGGAGGGGGAGGGAGGGAGAAGCTTTTTGCACTCACGGATCTCTCGCGTGCTTTTTCCCTCGACGACGAAGACACGACGCGAAGACGCGAGCATCGGGGCCCGTGCTTTTTTTGTTGTTGCTTTTTTGCGAGCTACAGCGGCGGCAGGCGGCAGTGACGATGATTTTCGAGGCCGCGGGAGGACTTGTCGCCGCGTGTGGAATTTCGCGAGAGCGAGTTTCTCTGCGCTCCCTTAATTTGCTCCACAGCTGAGAGCGAGAGAGAACGGAAACGCTTGCGCGTCCATCTGGAAGATAATGGCTCGCTGTCCATGTGACGAGCGCGCGACTTGGCCTCTGCGCGTGAGGCCGATATTTTCTCTTTGCACCGAGCGAGTCTGGGTGTGCACGAGTGGTGCGTTTAATGAGCGCGTAAGCGAAGGATGGAGAGGCGAGGCTATGTCTTGTGAACTGAAATAAATAGAGCGGCGATTTTTGGAGTATGTTTTGCAATATAAAGGCAATTTTGATGCTTTACCGTCGAGGATATATAAGCGATAATCTGCTCGTTTAACTATATTTACTTTTAAATTTAATCTTTAAATGTTCATGAAGCGATACGATAAGATGTACAAAATCATGTACTTTATTATAGTTATTATTAATTTGGTTATGACTCCAAGAGGAACAAAATTAATTTAGCGGATACAATCTCAAATCGCAATTTAATTATACAAAAAGACCAGGATGAATTTAAATTTAATTTAATTTAAGTAATAGTGTACCGGATAGAAAACAATAATCAACGACCATAATCGTTTTAATTAAACCCCGAGATAACTTCGAAATAATTCAATATTATATAGTTGCTTTGGCGCGGCGCGGAAAACAGGAAAAAAAAAACGGTAAAAGTTAATTTAAAAGTGATCGGAGCTCGGCCCGAGAAAACCTATTTATTAAGCCATTTTCAATTATACAATGGGACAAAAAGCACGAAAATCCGGCTGCTTATTATTCAAGACCGCGTGGACACGTCAGCCTTATATATGACCGGCAGCCGCTAGCGCGCAATACATCATGCTTTATCGTCAATCTACATTTTTAAAAGCCTCGAAATATGCCTCTATATCCAAATTACCCAGCTGCAAAATATATTGAGCCCTAAAACGAGGCGCGACTCGTCTTCCGAAAACAACAACAACAGCAAAAAAACAACCAGCTGAACTCATTCCTTTTAACCCGTTAACTCGCATTTTGTCATATATACATACACTGCACGCACGCATTCAATCATCTAAACTCTCTCGGCCGTGTGCGCACCTTAGCGATCGCGATCTCTCGTCCGCAGTCCTCCGCAATCATTCGCTCGAAATTCAATTTGCGAAAGACGCACAAAAGAGCCCGCCTGAAGCCTGCACATGTATATATATACAGTGTATATAGCTCCAGAAGGAAAAAACGATAAGAGCTCGCTCGTCTCGGGCTAGCAGCAACAGCAGGAGCGGCAGCTCGGATATTCATTACGTTTTCATAAATTAATCGTCGCTGCGCGGCTCCCCCGAAAAGCACTCAAGGGCAGGTGTCCGTGTCTGTGTGTGTGTGTGTGTGTGAGTCTGTTATGTGTACGCGCGGCGTCTTCCCCTCCATTAAATTCGAATATTCGACACGCGGGGATAAAAAGCGCGAGCGGACCGAATGGAAATATAAAACTGGAAAAAGAAAGAGAGGGAAAGAGAGAGGAGAGAGATGAAGCGCACAAGGGTCCGGTGCAATTCATTAAAAGCGCCGAAGGCAAGAAAAAGGAAGGATTGCTTGTGTGTTCACATTGTATATACGTATATATATGTATATATAAATGTAGGATGCGCGCGGTGCTCGGCGCGGCGGCGACGGCGGCGGCGCAAGCACTCGGTACTTCGGAGCGCGCATTAAATCCACGTTATTACGGGTTATTACCGAGTAATGAGAGAGCTCCCCTCCCGCGCCGCTTATACCTTATATATGTATACCTCTTCCCTCGAGCTTTTTATTCCCCTTCTCTCTCTCTCTCTCTCTCTCTCTCTCTTATATCCAGACTCCCTCTCACCTTCCTCATGCAGCTCTCGTGCATATACACGTCTTTGCCGCTTGTATCCCTATGCTCTCGATTCACCTTCTAGCATATATATATGTACGTGTGTACACGTGTGCTACAATCGGACACGCACTGTGAGATATCGTTTTGGTTTCTTTTAGCTCGTCGCTGCATCGAGGACCACCGAGTGTTTCGGAGCCCCGAGGTGTGCCATAAATACGAGATTAAAAATTGTCGGTAAGGGCACACACACACACACACAATCGGTGTAAAGAAGGTCGGCTAATTGAAATGATTCTTCGAGTGTCGGAACTATTGCGTCGATATAATTTGCGCAAAGTGTGTATTTCGTTATTGGTGCGAGAATACCCCCAATTAAATGGCAATTTGAAAAACAAAAATTATTGACTGCAGTAAAAGGAAACTTTAAGTTGTATGTGTATATATTGTGACCATAACTTCGAATTAAATTTTATAACTTACAATCGGGCGAATGCAACGTATAAAAAATTGCTCGGTGTATAATGTTAAATAAGAATCTCGACTACAAATGTTATTAAAACATAAAAACGATGTCGCTGTAATAATGTCTATAATTAGATTAATTAAAGAGCGACTCAACCGAATTGCAATTACTTTAAAAGCAGTTTACTTTAAATTATTCTCCAGAGTCTGGCGAAATTCAAAAATTTATCTTCGTGTACCTTCTCTCTTACTTTTCTCCGTGTCTTTCCTCATTGACGAACGATAATATTCCGTAACTGTCCGACATGCACTTCAATTGCCTTTTTCCAATAGGCAAACAGTATCTTGCAATCGAGTCCCAGGAGACTCGGAAAGATACCCGACACACGGTCTTACATGGTGAATTATATACAGCGGTCTATTATGTCGCGTCTGGTGTGTACCGTACGTGCACGACCGCAAACTATAATATATCTTTCCAAACCTGTCAATCTTTTATAACATATTTTCTCTTGTCGCGGTTTCATTTTTGTCATTCTTTATTAATTTCGCGCTACGTGTTATGTCAGTACTGTAAGTAGAGTGAAAAAGATTGGTTACTTTATTGATGGAAGTGTTTTTTTATTTCATGTGCAAAACAGATTGGACTGCAAGAGATAAAAATGCAAAAGGAATTATAAAATAGGTCATTAAAATTAAAAATAGCTAATTAATATAATTGTGCAGGAATAGACACATGCAGTGGTAGTTCCAAATTTTTCAACATAATTAATTTCCAGTTTATATTAAAATTATTTCTATTCTTTTTAAAACATATTTCTTTACATGCCTCAACAACTTAATTAACGTATCGAACCATCATTAATATACCTAATATTCATAATACGCAATCGCCTCATCTCAGCGAGATCGTCTGACGTCGTCTGACAAATCAACGCTCGTACTATAGCCTGTATTTATATACTAGAATCTCACCAAAAAAAAAGGCTGAATGAAACATTAGCTTGATCTTGTATACGATAAGAAGTTGATTATTCTTATAACATCAAGACGACAGGAACATCATTACCGTTCTGGAAAATAAATGAGCCTATACTTGGGCCCAGGGTGCTTAGCACGCCGAGCGTAAGAGGACATGTCATCGCGTACAGCGACTCATTTATCATCGATGTACGCAAATAGCTATAGGTGACGAATTTTGAAAATGATGGAATTTTTTCCGAAAGGAAAATTACTGTATACGGTATCTTTTCATTACAAATTTCCTTTTTGTTTTTTGGAAACACTTCTTAAAAATTTTATACATATATATTCTAAATTGAAACTTCAAGACATATTGCACCAACGATAACGAATCGACAAATGTTCAAGACGTTAAAATTCAACCACTGCGCAATAACTAGTTATGTTATTAAATAAAAATTGCATCTACATTTTCTCAGAGCAATGGCATATGTACAGTTATATCATTTACAACAATTAGAGACCCAGAGCGCATCCGTGCGTAATAGATAATAATCAGATCGTGTCGCTAGACAGCTGCACTACTTTTGCACAACCGCACTCGCACCCAGCAACTCTCTGTATCCGTATTACATAGCAACTGGTATATGTAGACTCGTGGAGTAAATTTCATTACAGATCGATATAATACATATAAGTTTCCTCCTGCACGTACCTTCGCCTGGAGAAATCAAGCTTCGAAAGTATCGACTCGTATACCTGTTCACGCACGGAAAACTTTTCTCGCGTTACGCATCCGACTCACACACACACACACACACACACACACACACACGCACACACGCATATAGCAATGCTTAGCTGCGAGTGTATAGATATATAGAAGCACATCCATGATAAAGGGCCGGTCGTAGAGCATTCTCTCTTTCTCCGATGCACCAACGTCCCTCTC
Organism: Megastigmus stigmatizans; assembly: GCA_900490015.1. Taxonomy (NCBI): domain Eukaryota; kingdom Metazoa; phylum Arthropoda; class Insecta; order Hymenoptera; family Megastigmidae; genus Megastigmus; species Megastigmus stigmatizans. The sequence goes on from UELV01058098.1 coordinate 19,477, forward strand.
TCTCTCAGCGCGAAGAATCTTGGCTTGCATGCACTCGACGCTTTTATTGCCGAGAGAGAGAAGGAGAGAGAGCATCGCGTCTTAGAGGCACGCGCGCGTGCGGTGATAATGACGGGTCTGGATAGCCGGCACGTATATATATATACATCCGCCGCGCGCGATGGTGTGACCCTACAGGGCTTTTATGCCCGAGCCCTCCATGCAACATCCAGGGCGAATGTACAGAGAAAGCCAGAGCGAGAGAGAGGAAACATCGTGGCTCTACCGCAGTATTATACTTCTTTTATTTCGATCTCTTTCTCTCTCTCTCTCTCTCTTATACGACCCTGCCCTGCACTGCGCAGCCTCTCGCGATGATGTATACTCTTTATTGGCTCTCGTGTTGGGCCTCGCTCTTTCGTGCATTGTTCCATAGGTGTGTCTGCAAGAAATTAAAAAAAAAAAAGATGGAATTGACGAGTTTCCTGTCTTCTTTTTGTTGCAGGTGCGGGCCTCGGCTGCCAGGAGGAATGCGCAATTGTTTGTCGAGATGCGGGGGGCGCGGTGCAGCTCGGTGGACATTAATTATTTGGAAGGGAGTTAATTCGATACAATACGCCGTTGCAAGGAGGTATTAATGAAGAGGGCGTTGTGCAATATCATAATCTACTAGAACTGTGCATGCGGGTAGAATGCATTTATGTAAGTGTAGGGCATGAATGCGGTTCCATATGTTATTAACGTTTTTATCGAAGAGTATATATATAATGAGTAATTATATATATGTGGCTTTTAATCATAGCTGCTGATAACGTAATTGCGTCGGTAAACACTGTTATTTAGTTATATACAAAAACGATGCAAATAAGCATGTATAAGAAGTAGGACCATTATACAGATCCAGTTTCTCCGGCAGTAGCAAAATCAAATTTCTATATGTGTACAAGTCATTGGACTGAAGGACTTTTTGTACATCCAATAAAAATTAGCTGAAAAATACCTGCACCCGAAAGCACGCTGATCGAAACTAGTTTTCATAGAAATCCTCGAGCAAAAAGACACTGCAGGCGATAAGCATGTCGCCTAGCCTTCATTTCGCGCAATTCCAATGCACTTGCTGTCTGCTATATATACCTTCGCAACGATCTCATTCTATATAGACTGCACACACCACTCACGGCCCACTTATATACATTGTTCGAACTATCACTGAAGCTGCTGGCAAAAAAAAATGGTTTCAGACCGCGTGCGCGCGCGCCACTTGTGCGTGTATACGCATTTGGAAAGTCAATCGTCGGTTATTTGTCAATTACCCAGGGATGTGCTAATTGACAAGAGGAGCAATTAAGCACGCAGAGTTGTATACAGGAAGGCGAGCGCGTATATATATATACCCTCGGGTGTATAGGTATATCGGTAGTCGGAGTAGTCGACGACGACATCTGGTCGTGGCCACATTCCGGATCGCCACTGCACCGCTGATACTGCACACGTGCGCAGCCGAGTTTAGATGAAAAAGTGCGCGTGCAGCCGTCGATCGCAGTGCACAACGTGCGCCGTTGTGTAGATATATATCTGCATAAGGGAATGCGGCTTTACTCAATTTCAACGCTGAATTCTAAGAGGATCGCTATATAGTGGGCGAGGATCTATTACGTCCTTAGTATAGGCTGATATACCACTTCTTTTTTCGTTCGATGCGTTTTCTGTTGTTTTGCGATGGGGACGCTTTGTTTTTTCTTTAAAACCGCGTGTATAATATAATAGAGATACATAGGCTTTGTTTTCTCTTTGAAACCGCGCGTATAACAGAGATGCTATTGCGCGAGTACCCAGACAGCTGTAGGAGCCCTTTAACGAGAGGTGTTTTTTTTTGTTTTTCTATCTAGATGATTATATTGATCAAGAGAATTACCGACTGTACCTGTTGATTAAAAAGTGGAATTTTCGACACTACGGAAATGTTAATATAAAGTGATATGATATATAAATATTGCGTCAAATAAATATTACGACCGTCCTTGCAATACTTCTTATCGTAACTTTCTACCCTCGTAACTCGATATTGTACTAGAATATATAATCCTTTCCCGCACTGCGCGACAATCTTCAGCCTCTGCACCAACCCCTGAACTATGCAAAATGAATGCCCCACAACAAGCAAAGTCAATTCTCCATTGGCCCGATGTACAATTGCAGGATCGGCAAAGAATTGCAAGAACGGTATATCCACGCGGACTCCTTTATATATATACCTTATACTATTACAACTTTTTGATCGAGCCGAACGAGTTTGATTCGTTTCGCGTCATGCGCCGCGCTCGCGCTACACAGTCGCACCGGCAATACGCACAAAGAACCACTTGGCTCCAAGAGAGTATATACGCGCGCTCTACACCTCCCAGCAAAGCTCTCTCTCTCTCTCTCTCTCTCTCTCGCTCTCGAGGAAAACGAAAGGAGAGATAACCGTGAAAGGTGAAAAAAAAGGAAAGCCATTAAGCCAAGAGAGAGAGAGAGAGAGAGAGAGAGAGAAACTATAGGAAAGGGAATATAACCGCGGCGACTGCGGGTACAACTCCTCTTTCTCACTCTGCTGATCTTTTTAAGCCGTGAAGGGGAAATTCGGTCCGCCTGTCGCTCGTCGAGCAGTGCACAGCTCTCGCGCCACCCCCGTATATATACACTCGGAACTCTTTCTTTCTTTCTCGCTTCATGCGCGCAGCTCCCTCTTATTCTTCTTCTTCTTCTTCTTCTTCGTGAGCTCCGTAACATTAATGATCCGGACTGGTGCTCAACTTCTTACGTGCACGGCGGACAATCGTTCTCAACTCGTATATATATGTATATATACTAATATCTTTTATGATTTTAGCTCAAGGCGAAGTTTTGGTGCTGCGCGCACGCGTGGTCTTTAGATTTTGATTGGTATTATTTTTTTCTTATTGGCCGAGATAGCGAGCGTGACTGTGGCGAATTAGAGCGAATTAGGTTTAGAATCTGATTTTTGAGAATGCCATACAGCTGCGCCTGGCGAGTCATAATCGACTTTAAAATCACGATGAAAATATAATGAATGGTTTTTAAATAAACTATAAGTAGAATCTTGGGTGTTATAAACAAGTGCTCGCCGTATTGTGCGATAAATTCATAGATATATAGCCATCCCAAAAAGGGACCGTCAATTCTTGTATACATATATTGTATTGAGTCATCGGACACTTGGCGGAGCATTATGAGCGAGACTAATTAGCGAAAACAAAAGCCGCACGCATCTCGCATGTGTATATATATGTATGTATACACATCGCATAAGCCCACATCCACTATTGTTCAAGCTGTACACTCAGCGGTTCTACGGTGCGTTATGCAAATGATGCACTCTCTTTTTATTTCCGTCCTTCTTGCGCTCGCCGCACGCGGCTGTCCTTCATTTCCTCTCGTCGCACTCTTTTTCTGCTCGACTTTTGTCCTTCTTTGCCGCCTCTTGTCTGTGTACTTTTTCTTTTATCTTAGGCGAATATCGATCTTTAGGCGTGTTGATCACGATTCGATCGAGGAAAATTGGACTTTTATCATTTATTGAAATCGATATTTTTCATTAAATTCTTTAGAAGAAATTAACAAATTTTATTGTATTTATTAATTTTTTTCTGCATATAAATATATTTTTTAAAGATATATCTTATAAAAAGTTGATAAAAATGAATCAAATATTTCGTTATAAAAAAATCTTTACCAAGAATTATTCGTTACGCGTTAATCCATTAGTTCGCTCGCGCATTCTTTCAGCAAGTTCTCTTTCGTGTAAAAAAAAAGGTCGGCTAAAAAATTTTTCTAGGCCCCAAGAGAATGAGAGAAACCGTATCTAAACCTGAAACAGCCGGAATATTATGCCGAGTCAGCGAGACGGGCATCCGGTCTACTCCGCCCCGCGAAACCGGCGGATCTATAGAGGGAAACGCACAAAAGGGAATTAAAGAGCCGCCGCAGCTCTGAACTTGCAATTATGCATTCATAAAATGTATCGCGACGCTCCGATCTGGTCGACCGCACTCTATTTCGTTCCGAGGTAGAAGCTGAAATAAGAGAGAGAGAGAGAGAGAGAGAGAGAGAAAGAGAAGGACTGAAAATTTGCGTTATGTACATACATCGCATTTGAATGACTAATTGATTGCTGGTACAAAAACGGTTTATTGCACAGTTGCGGTTTGGCAGTAGCTGCTATTACAAAGGCTGTTCCGTTATTCTTGAGTGCAAGGGGTTGTAAAGGGCATTTTTATTAGTAAGGACATATTATTCAGTCAATTTTGAATATTGTACCAATGGAGGATAATTTTATAGTACTTTTTGATACAAGAAATATAAAATTTTGATGGTTTGCATAATAGAATATTTTCTTATTTCTATTGTTAATATGAATACAATAATGATTCCTATTGCGTCCTCCAAAAGGAAGTTTTGTAATAGTGAATAAAAAAATTTTAAGACAAAATTATAGAAGTATGTTTTGAACATTTAGAAGTCGATATATATATATGCTATTTTTAAAAAATGTTTGTGTGTGTGTCATCATCGATAGCTCAGGAACTATTACACCAATTTTGACGAAATTCAGTTGAAAAGTTTTGCTTCCCTTTACGGATGAAGTGAAAGAAAGAGTTATAACAATTACATTCATATATGTTTTTTAATTTCGATTTTTTGATTTTAGTAAATTGTTTTTTTCAACTGTTATTAGTCAAATCTACGTTCTAATGTTATAATTGATAATAAATCAGATAATTTTTTTGTTATTCTATAACCTGAAATAAAAAATTTTAGATTATCTTGAAGTCGATCAATTGGTATTTACAACAAAGTAAAATTTTCTATATAAATTTATATTTTCTAATTATATTAAGATATCCTAATTAAATTTTAGCTAGTTGTTATTGAGATAAGATCTCAATTTAGTTAAAATTTTAAGTCATTTTATTGAGTAGTTTTCAAGGAAACAAGCATTTAGTGAAAAAAAAACTAGGTTTCCGTTCATATGCGATAGCTTAAGTAAATATCGTGTTCTCATTGTGAGCACAAAGATTGATTTTAATTATCGCTTGGACAAGTTCATGGATAGGAAAAATTGGTTCATTCGTTCAAGAGATATTTCACTTTTAATGTTTTCGTTAACAATTTTTAAACCGCGATTGAACAATTTCTTTCTAATCGATTTACTTGAAATTTAGAATGTTAATAGTCTTAGTTAAAGAGAATATTTTTGTGGGTTTTTGGTAATATTTTTTGCCTTGATTATCTATTAGATGAGTTTTTTGTAAATTAAAATTCAATGATCAGTTTAAAAGATATTTCTGTTTAAGTGTTTTTGTTAAAAGTTTTTAAATGGATACTGATAAAATGATAAAACCATTTCTTTTCAATCGATTTACATTAAATTTGGTGGATTAATAATTTTAGTTTTATAGAATATTTGTGTGTATTTTAAATACATAATATTCGTTGAAAAATTATTGAAATAATTTTTTTTTCATTTAAACTGCTATTTTTTAAGACTATGATGATTAGAAAGATTTTTAAATTTTTAATTATAATTTATGAATAAATTATATGTCCGATTGATAATTTTTATAAAATCAATAATAATAAGATAAGTGTACTAGAAATTATTTATGCACTTTTTACAAAATTATTATTAAAACAATTTAATCAACAATATTGACTGAACCTTGCTTTTTTTTACTTCTTTACATTTCAAAGCTGTATTAGGTACTTTGACGAAGACTTTTTGCAAAAATAAAATCTTCGCAGAGGAAAATGTTTAAGTTGAATGGATTAGCACGATAACTTAAGGGGGTAGTATACCTTTGGATTTTCAAAAAATCGATTTTTTTTTTCATGTTTACTAAGTTGAAAGCCTCAATTCATGTAGAAACCATCAAAAGGTATCATAAGTAGCCGAAAAACGAGGTTTCAGAGCTCTCGGAACGCTCGGCTGGCGGCTGCATCTCAAACTTTAAACGCGTTTTTCTCGAAACATTGTAATTTGCTTCAACTTTTTTTTTAAATGTTGATATAACAGCTGTCTATGGTATGATCCACGTACATACATGTCAATTGTTTATTAAAAGTATCATAACAACATTTATGTTGAAAAACAGGGTGAAAATTGGAAAAAAAAATTCACTGTTTGTTTATTTATTAACAAATTTTCGCAATTCTGGTTCATACGATAACCATTCATGCCCTCTTTAAGAATCAATTCGAATTTACTGTTTCAGATTATCCAAACTTGAGAAATCATGTACTCCAAAAAAAGGGGTTGTCATTCGGCCAGCTATAAATCAGCGGGATGTCATTAAAATTTTTCAAAAAATTTTTTCATACACTCTAAACACTACTATATAATATGTAAAAAGATTGACATTTAAAAAAAAAATGGCGAAAAAAGAGGCCTCAAATGTATACTACCCCCTTAATATAAATTTTGACGTTAGTTTTTGTAACACAAATATAAAAATATTTACTTTACCTTAATATAAAACCGTTTTCAGTTTATGAAATCACTGTATAGAATCCAGCTAGAACTTCTTCAAGGTCTCTCGATATAAAGGTTATTTGGTCAGTAACTCACTCCATGTTCAACAATGTTTAAGCATGTATAAACATTGTGCTCGACAAATGTCTAAATCCCTAGTCCCGTCTTATTTCTCACATCTCTAATAGTCCCCCGAAAAACGTAAAAAAAAAGGACATAATTGCAGCTATCCGCGTCACGATATATACGTTTCAGCGCGCACAAAAAATCCATTCATTGTCCGGCTATTGTTCCGAAATTACTTCCTCAAACTAGTCCTCGTCGTCGCGATCCATGCGAACCTCCTGGGAACAGAATTCTGACGAACGCAAATAACCCAATCCACGCAAAATCATCACGGCTGTCGGGCCTAGACAAAGGCTCTCGACAGAACGAGGAAATTGACGAAATTTCAGACGAGAAATTTGACGAAAACCGCGCCTCCTTCGCGTCCAGTCTCACGCGCGCGTCGCGTTCACCAAAAATCGACAGGTGCGAGAGCTGAACCAGTGGCGGCGGCGACGGCGGCGTCGGGCCAACATCAAAGGTAGGACCCGGAGTGAAACCCACTAATAACGCGGGCGCGAGACCGAGGCTATCCTCTCTCGGGGTCCGCATGCAGTTATTATGTATACACGCGGGGCTCGAAATTCGGAAGTGGTATTATATGCTCGCGCCCCCCCCCCTCTCTCTCTCTCTCTCTCT
>UELV01058124.1:826-11280 GCA_900490015.1 Megastigmus stigmatizans
ATTTTTCCTCTAAAAATCATTTTACTCGAAAAATATCAACTTTCAGAAAAAATTTCCATTAATAAAAAGTGCTTAGAATTCATCAAAGAACACAATATATTTTTTTCAGAATTTTTGGAGAGTATTTTGAAAAAATCTTTACTCGAGTTTTTTATAAATTAAAAAAATTTCAAGAAAAATTCTGAAAAATCTATTGTATTCTTTGATGAATTCTAAGCACTTTTTGTTCTTTGCATTTTTTTCTAAAAGTTGAAAGTTTATTAGTTAAAGCGTCCTAAAGATATTTAGTAACAATTTTTACTTTGGACGACATTTTGAATCATGTAGGTAATAAAATTAACTTTCCGAACACTTTTTCTTAAAGTTCAGATATTCCTTCCACGATCTAAATTGGTTTCAAGATGATTGCCTAACGGAAAATTGGTAAAAAATCTAATAAAAAAAACAAAAATTTTTTTTTCGGTGTTTTTTACACTTAAACTTCATTTTGGAATAATAAATAATTATTTTTTTATATTTTGAATGTCACCATTCGCAAGATGGATGAAAAATCTATAAATTTCATGTAATCATAAATTTTTTAGGCCCAAATTCACCCCATATAGAGAGCTCTGAAGAACTGGTGAAAAAAGTGTCCACTTGGGCGTTAATGGGTTAATTGATCTAGCGGGAGAGGAAATGCCGCGTGCATTAATTCTAAAAGCATGGAAGGCAAAACTGCCACCTAATATTCGCGTTTTTCTAGTAAATCAACCTACACCGGAAAATGAAAGTGTTTCTGTCGCATACGCGGACTAGGTGCACACCAATTTATATGACGCGAGTGCACCGATCTACGAAATCAAATCAACAGAGGGGCAATGGCTCTCTGTAGCAATTGCGAAAATGGACGCTCTTTATAATAAAGAACATCGTCACCGCGATCGCACTCCTCCTGACAAAACTCAGGTGAACGTGCAAGATCGTTGGGACGCGAGCGCAGTAAGAGCAGGGAACGAAAACGACTCTGCTTTTACCATAATAAATACGGGAAACAGGCATATAAATGCATCAAACCGTGTCATTGTGTCGATTTCACTAAAAATAATGATAAAACGCGAAATAAAAACTCTCATAATAATTCACGCGACGGAAACGAAAAATGAAAAGGACTAAATCTGTACGTCTCCACGTCAAAGATTTAAATTCTAATGAAATTTCTCTAATAGACTCGGGTGCGGAAATTTCCGTAGTTCCTAAACCCAAAGGTTTTAATCAGAGGAAAATTAACATTAAAACTGCCTACCATCCGGAATCGAATGGCATGATCGAGAGGTGGTACAGGCAACTAAAAACCACGATAATGTGCCATACAAGCAGCCCCGACCGAACGAGAGTCCTTTTAACTGTTTTATTAGGAATACGCACTAGAGTGCGATTAGATACAGATGCTTGTCCGGCGGAGCTCTTGTACGGCACAAAATTAACAATACCGGGCGATATCCTCGAATTTCGGGACATAGCCACCGACGGCGACTTATTTTTGTCGGAATTTAAAGGATACATATCGCGAATAAAACCTGTGCCAGTTACACACAAAAATTCTATTAAACCTTTCGTCTTTGAAGATCTAAACCATAGCTCATATGTTTTCGAAAGGATTAAAGCAGTTAACCCATCTCTAACACAACCCTATACCGGTCCTCACAAAGTAATATCGCGACACCCAGACGGACGCACTTATTCTATCGAGAAAAACGACAAAGATATTCCCGTTAATGCACAACGCCTCGAACCGGCTTACTATTTGGCGGAAGAATACAATCAGTTACATCTTGAAGCGAGCCATCCTATCACTAATATTGGCCATAATGCAGGTGGAGGTACAGTGCAGCATTTTCTATAGCCTAATATCAATTTACCCTCAAAAGCGACTGCTCGGCAGCTGGTCAATCGCGCAGAGAACTCAGAAACCTTCTCCCATGCTGATGACACAGCACCACGTACATCAGCGTTCACCTGTCTCCTTACCCAGGATTCAAATAAAATCTCTGAGCCAAACAGCATAGTTGGGCATGCTCAGGTGCATCGGAGCGTCGACCCGGACGAGTCGTCAATGAGGGGCGACGATCAAGACTATGAAGCAATCCTATCGGAAAGCGTCATATATGACGAATTAAATAATGACACGGATAAAATTCCGAATAAAACACAACAAAATGCGACCACACATAAAGTGCATACCACAGAAGGCGCTCCAGCCACTTGCGCACCTAACAGGGTCAGCACAGTTCCCTCCGTTCTCGACGATCATCAAACAAATAAAAAACGAAAAAAACTAATTCCCAAAAAATTAGACACTCTAGAGACGGATCGACCAAAATGTACTCTAGCTAAAAGCACAAAAGGGACTAAAAAAGTGAGATTAAATACTAACATTGACATTAGGTATGTACCACTATCCTTGCACTCTCACTTCAAAAAAACCCTGTTACTGCGAAAAACAAGTCATAGAGCAGCAGGAAGACAGGAGCCACTCTAGCAAGTGGACAAACAATGTATTAATCAAGCGAATTTTGTGCTTATCTGCCTTTCAGCTTCCCCAAGGGCTCTGGCCCGGCTTGCTCGAAGCAATGTCTTCTCTTAGCAGCTGGACCAGAGTCGGGGATATCTCTAAGGACTCAAATGCCCACCATGAACGTCTCCTGACCGTCAGCGGCGCAACTACAATCGCCGATCATCTTTACATATAATGTAATCTCTAACGCATAAAATAAGCGTTCATGCATCACTTTACTGTAATCGTCGATCATTTCCACATGTAATATTAATGCATAAATTAAGCATTCATGTACGACAATGCATCACCTAAATGCAATCGCCATTCATCTTTACATATATTATGAGTTACAACCCATCACTGTCAATGCAATCGTCGATTGTTGTACATTTAATGGATTTTTTTTCTTTCTGGGGCGAAGGGGAACTCTTTATGGTCGATAGGGAGACACGTGTCTCCCCCTGTGTGCGACTCTCCTGTTCAAATGGTCAGGCATACCCACTAAAACCCCTCCGCTTTGAAAACACGTGGCAGTCTCTGTTCCCTCCCCTCCGGCACCGCCGTGAGGCACTACTTCGGAGGGGGGGGGGGGTGCCACGTCGTCTCGAAGTTATTGCTCGCCTACCGGTCTGGAGCCACCGTGTCTGGCTACTCCCAAGAGGAGCCCTCTGCTAAGGACGGCTGCGATATTGCATGCCGTCCATATCCTGTTACTTTCGGCGTAGGACCGTCTCCAGAAATACGACCACCTTTGCCCATTTCTCGTGATTCTGGAGCATCACACCAATGACGTTGTCCGGCGTAATACTTCCAGGGTCCACTGCAAATATCCCTCGTTCGACGCTCCAACTGCTGCATTTAAAAGAGGTGTGGTATGCGTCATCCGAGGGAAAGTCATAGTAGCCATAGCTTGACTCCGTTACTTTTCCTATCTTGTGGAGGTAGGATCAGAACAAGCCGTGGCCCGTGAGAAATCGGGTGAGGTAATAGTTTACCTCACCCGCCTCCTGGGCTAGCAGTTCTCTGGGCGTCCGCCTTGCCCAAAACAGGCTTCTGCTGGTGAACGAACTGACACTCCTGGGCTAGTAGATCGATGGGTATGACCCCAGCGACCACCATCATCGCGGGCTTGGAGACAGTGCGATAGGAGCACGCGTTTACGGTACATTTCGTACCGCAGCGTGTCGGCCCAGACTTCGGAACCGTACAGCATGATGAACTCGGCGGTGCGCATGAGCAAACGGCGCTTGTAAGGCCGTGGACCTTTGGTATTGGCCATGATCCGGCTAAGCGCCGTTGTCACCGTCGCCGCCCTATCGGCCGCCCTGCGTATTTGTTCCCCGAAGGTGAGCTTTGAGTCAAGCGTCACCCCCAGGTACTTAGCAGGTCGCTTGGTCTGGACCATCGCGTCTCCTACGCTCATCAGGTGCAAGGTGTTAATGCGCCTCTTAGTGAGCAGCACCATCTTGGTCTTAGCTGCGGCTAGTTCGAGCCCGTGGTCTCCATCCAGGAGGTCACTCGACGCATTACCTGATTGAGTCGCATCTGGTGCACGTCGATATCTCTTGCGATGATGAAGGCCGCTATGTCGTCCGCATACCCTATCAGGAACGTGCCCTCGGGCATTTCCATCCTTAGGATCCCGTCGTAGAAGATGTTCCAAACGTCGGGATCCAGGATAGAGCCCTGAGCTGCCCCAGATGTTATTTCATTTTTCATCGGGCCATTGTCGGTGTTATAGACTATGAAGCGATTCCCGAGGTAACTGCCGAGCATTGAAGGCGTTTTTCACGCCTAATGTAGCCAGCAAGTACACAGGGCTTGAGAAATGGTTTCCCCGCTCCGTCGACCTTGCGGCATCGACGACCTCCTGGACTGCATTGATGATTGACTTGCCCCGTCTGAAATCGTATTGGCGAGGCTAGATCTCCTGCCTCTCGCATGGCTGCTAGGAGACGGGGCTTCAGCAGCTTCTCCAAGAGTTTTCCTGCGGTGTCCAGCATGCCCAGTGGCCTGTACGATGCTGGAGTGCTTGCTGGACCCTTGCCTTTGCTGATCAGGACGAGTTTTGCGACCTTCCAGTGGGCCGGAACTACGCCCGCCTTTAGGCACGAGTTGTATATGTCCAACCAGAGGCTCGGATGACTTCCAGCTGTCGCCTGCAGCACCGCCAGGAGGCCATCCGGTCCTGGAGCTCTCTTGTTTCGCATAGACGAAACCGCCCTTGGGAGCTCCGCCCTCGTAAATAGAGACTCAATTGGGCTGCTGGATGTTTCCTGGGGACACTGCTTCTCGGGATGCCCGAGGAACAAGGCATTTACGATGTTATTGATCGTCCCCGCGTCTGTTGGACTGCTGACGGCAAAAGCCGCTAGCTTGCGGGTAACGGTCTTGTAGCCCAGTCCCCACGGATCCCTATTCAGCTCCTTCCCCAGCTCCAACCAGCAGCGCCACTGGCTGGACTTGATGGCCCGCTTTAGTTGCTTCTTGGCCGCAAGGTGTTCCGCGATCAAGGGGACTACGTCGAGTTCGCGTTGTCTGGCCGTTTGTGCGCGACGGCGCAGGGCCAGGCACCTCTTGCGAAGGTCCACGATTTCGCTCGTTCACCAGTAGGCAGGACGTCTCTTTCCGCTACCGCTGCTCCGAGGCACTGCTTCCGCGCAAGCCTAGTGGATGAGCCGCATAGTGAGTGGTGAGCCGCGGTGGTCGCTTCTAGAATAGTCTTCGACCACCCGCCAGTCCTCGATTCGCGCCGCGCGCGCGTCGCTCGTCAGAGAGACGTCTATAATAGTCTCCCTGTAGCCAGGCCTTCTAAAGGTGGAGGTGGTGCCGGAATTCAGCACTACTAATCCAAGCTGTGCCGCCATTTCGGCGACCCGGCATCTTCTATAATCGAGTTGGGCTTCCCCCCATTCGAGAGCTTTTGCGTTAAAATCTCCCTCTACTATCAGCTCACCCACCATGTCCCGCGCGGCGTCTCCCAAGCCATCGAGTTTGGCCCGTACGTCGTCTATGCGATCATTTAGGGTGAGGTACACGCTGACGTAATAAGTGACCGCGTGCTTCACCTAGACGAAGCCACGGCCGGATCCGTGATCCGCGTCGTGAAAACCCGCGGGTCCGGTATCCGTATGGCAGTAGTGCCAAGCTCATCGGTATGCCATCCCGGCTCCGACTCGTCCCGATACTGTTCGCTGATGAGAATAATCTCAACGTTCTTCTCGGAACAAATCTGGGCCAGGAGGTTTTGTGCCGTCCTGCTCCTGTTCAAATTTCTCTGGAGCACTAGGGCCATTTTCTTTTGTTCTGTGGAAGGGCAGCGCGGAAGACTCCGCATGCGCCCGATCCCGCGACATGTTTCCGTACTTCGGTCTCTCCCTCGGCATTGGCACACAGGAAACAGTCGGACTCGGACGTATAGTTCTTACTAACATGGCCCTCCGCTCCACACCGTAAGCAGAGTTTACTCCGGTCTGGTCCCTTGCAGGCCCAGCTCAGGTGGCCGTAGCCCAAACATTTATAGCACCTGGGCACTTCCACTCTTCAAAGGATCCTTAAGTTGACGCACCCGACCCTGATGCGATCGGACCTGAGCAGGGTCGCGGCGGCCGATTCATCGACCGACACCACTGCTACTCGCTGCCCCCGCATATCTGGTCGGGTCACTGTCACTCTAAGGTGGCCCGTGTAGTCCGGTAGAACATTTCGTAGGGCCTCCTCAGCCTCTTCCTTCGTCGTGCAGTCTTCAAGGTCGCGTATCTGCACAGTGACTCTGGGGACCAGCTCCCTGACGCTGCCGGCGTTGTCGACCGCCGATCGAAGGGCCTCCGCGAAGCCGCCTCTAGTTTATTTTGAAATCGAGAAAATGGTGTTTGCATAAGTTTTTAAACCTAAGAAGTGAATTGGAAAATTTTTTGTAGGTTAAAAAACCTGATTTTAAAGTATAATAGTGTCGCGGTGCGCCGCCTTAGGCCTCGTCTTCAATGGCTCATACATGCCATCGGAGCGTTACTGAGCGCCTTGATTATGTAAGAGATATAAAAAAAAAATATTAGCCGTAGTGCTAGTATGATTAGTAATACAATCAAATTGGTCTGCGAAAGGGTTTGTCACATTCAACGACTGGCAGACATTAAATTGTTTATAAAAAAATTCAGCTTTGAATCTATCACGTGACTACTCATTTTTATTACATCTGTTACGTCCAGAACTCGTTACAGGACGTAACATATCTTGCTACAGATACTCACACTAAATATCCCAGCACCCGAATGGCAGACTACGCTTACTATACTCAGTACTCACACCTTCAACATTTTACGAAGTTTCTACTTTGAAGAAATGACGTAGTAAAATGTTCACGGGCTCCCGGACTATACGGAAAAGTGCATGTTTGTATCCGTATCGGTAATGGCAATGGCGCTCAGGATCGTTTGAGTACATGAAGGATTTTATTATTGTGTAATTTTAGTAACCTGCAGTCATCCAATATGTGGTAACTTCCAACTGACCACAGCACCAACGTAGTTTACGGCGGGTACATATTTTGTCTTTATCTTGATAATAAAAGCGAAAACGTTATACTAATCTCAATAAATTCAATTTTGTTAAAAGCATACCTATTTATAGATAAGAAAATGTCATTTTGTCTTTAGGAAGCTGAAAATTATTGTTGGTTGTGCTCTAGCTTCAACCCATTCCTGAATAAAATCGAAGAACGAATTCTAACCTCAAAAATGAGATTATTAATAATAAGATTTTAAAGGATTTTAATTAATAAGATTTTTAGCGATAAGATTTTCAAAATTACGAAATTTTTTACATATAGGTTAAATAATTGTCGTTTGAACAACTGAAAAAAAAACCAAAAAATACACACGTAAACCTTAATTTTTTATTATGCAATGAAACCAATGCTTACATTGACGATATATTGCACCTTTTAAAAAGGTTTTATTTGATAGATTTCTGATTTAATTAGTTATTGAAATGTAATTTGTTTATTCTACACTCTAATCTCATTATTATTTTATTATATTATCCTAAGAGTATAGAGTGCTGGAAATGAAAATGTATTAGCAATAGATCAGCGAAGTTAAGCAGTCTTCGGCACGGTACTTGGATGGGTAAACCCCAAAAAAACTTCAGAAATCCAAAGTATATTTTTTTTTTAAATATAAAATATACTAAAATATACGATTCCATTTTATTTGGTATGACACGTACAATTTTTTCGACATTTAAATTTATATTAATTAGCAATTTTAAAATATGAACCTGGAATTCCACCTGAAAATCCATCTCGAATTCCACCTGGATTATTTTAATATGGTAGCAGGATCTACATTACGAATTCACCGCACTATTTCAGTACTGAATGACAATAATATAGCATACAATGCAGGAAATACTGTTGAATAGACTGTAATAATGATTGTAATGTACGTTCCCGCAAATAAAAGGACGTGAAATCCACATTAATCAAAGTGGATAATTGTTTACTTTTTAACAATTCAATATTAATATAGTTTATTATTGTAAAGTAATGAAAGATGACTAACCCATAGCATCTTGGCGCATCCCAGTAACTGCTGACATATTTGATGCAGAATGTGACATAGAAAATGGTTGACTCATGCTAGGATAAGACGTCGTACTCATCTGAAAAAAATTGTTTAATTAATTTGTATTCTTACTCTTCACTTGAAAAAAAGTAAATAATGCAGTAGGCTTTTTTAAATCAGCAAATAATGTATAAAAATTCAGATATTCAAATTAAGGTCCCTGTTCAAATATTATTGAGATGGTACTATTCAATTTACTTAAAGTAAAGGCGCACGGCAGCGCGTCGCTGGCAAGTATGAGTCATGCAGACGAAGCCTATGTGCACGCACCGCAACCCTATTATACTCTAGAATGGTGTTTTCTAACCTAGAAAAAACTTGCAATTGACATTGTAGGGTTAAATACTTGTACTTGTGAAAGCTGCTCGTTTTTACAATGAAGCTATTGATTTTATCTTTTTTAAAAAAAAAGTTTGATTAAAAATGACCAACAAGATAACGAGTACAGGTCGATTCAAAATCGTAAACTTTTTTTCCTTTGGAGAATTTTCTTTTTCTTTTCGTTCCGACTTCCAGCGGTAAAAGATATCCGGTGTATTTAGTTTGACACAGCACACACAGTAGGTTAGAGATATTAATCATGCGTTCCGACTTCCGGTGAAAATAGTGTGTGTGACAGAGAGAGAGACAGAGAGAGACAGAGAGAGAGACAGAGAGAGACAGAGAGAGAGACAGAGACATATATGTAGACACAGACAGAGATAGAGACAAAGACAGAGACAGAGAGAGAGAGAGAGAGAGAGAGAGAGAGAGAGACAGACAGAGAGAGAGAGAGAGAGATAAGTTTATTTGTAAAATGTTACAAAAATAAATACGGTTAAGAGCCTCAGGATACAGTATAATATAATACATAATTGTATATCACAATCAGTCCTCTTATGTTACAATCAGTCTTATTCTTTCCTTTATATCACAGCCACAGAATACATATAATAATAAGTCTTAACATTCCAGTACATTAAAATAGTAATATCACAGAGCGCCATAAAATAAAATAATACAAATAAACATAGTACAAAAATAAATCGGTCTACATATATTAGTCTTGAGGTAAAATTCACATTCACTCATCCCATTCATATACACTCTCACACTAATAAATGCACTCAAACTTTTAAAAATAAGGTACAGAGGACAGACAAAATAAATTAACCCATTAACGACCGAGGATCGTATTTTTTTTCATCATTTTTAAGGCAAACTCTCATCATTAAAAAACGAGAATTTTCAAATGAAAAATATGGTATCCCGTACTTTGCAGCGTGCTCTTTCAGAATCTGGGGTTGAAATTGCGATTTTTCCACTAAAAAAAATATGACCGCTTTTAAACAAAAAAAAAACACGAAAAATCGAAGACATTTTTTTTCATGATTTTTTTTCTCATAGAAAAGGCTTAATGACCCTCTCTTTTTTTTCAACCATGAGTGCAGTAAATAGTTGTAGTTGAACGACGAATTTTTTAAATTTGTAACAACTAATATTTTCACCCCCGAAATGG
Organism: Megastigmus stigmatizans; assembly: GCA_900490015.1. NCBI lineage: Eukaryota > Metazoa > Arthropoda > Insecta > Hymenoptera > Megastigmidae > Megastigmus > Megastigmus stigmatizans. Next base: position 10,488 of record UELV01058124.1, read on the forward strand.
CGTTTTTCACTCCTTGAGCGGCGAGCAAAATTTCACGTTTCGCATAAAATAGAAAAAAAATCGGATCTTCACAAAAATTGGTATCCCGGGGTTTTTTAGGTCGCTGAATACGATTCCACCCTCAAAATTGAAAAAATCAAAATGGCGGGTCCAATATGGCCGACCAAAAATACAAATACTTATTTGAATCGGGTGAAATTGGGGTGAAATTGGGCATTGGTTTTTTTTTTACAACAATGGTTATATCCATTGTTGTAAAAAAAACGGGAAGAACATAGATCTGTTTCACAGAAAACACAAAAACGATGCTCCAAATGTCCCATTAGAACAAGGTTTTTCTGTGACAATTGTAATTTATATTTTTGCAATTAGTGTTTGAAAAAGAATCACGAAAATACCTAATTAGCTGTGAGAGGCAAGGAGACTCACTAAAAACAAGCACCCCAAATAGTGAGTGGCAAGGGGACTCACTATAATCAAGCACCCCAAAGGAGACACAACTTTACCACGTCCACGTCGTTGTCTTTGGGTTGCGCTAAGAGTAAAATAACAACGTGAACGCGGAAGTAAATAGATTTTGATTCGTTATGTTGGCTCCGCTATTGTGAATTTTCGAATTCTGAGGGCAGAATCGAGATCAGCGACCTCAAAAACGCCTGAGTGCCCAATTTCACCCGATTCAAATAAGTTTTTGGATTTTTGGTCGGCCATATTGGATCCGCCATCTTGAATTTTTCAATTTTGAGGGCGGAATCGTATTCAGCGACCTCGAAAACCCCCGAGTGCCCAATGT
>UELV01058129.1:600-57590 GCA_900490015.1 Megastigmus stigmatizans
GTATAATAGACATGGCCTAGAATGTGCAGTATCGAGCTTGTAATAATCGTTCAAAGTTTCAAGTAGTGTCTCTCTCTCTCTCTCTCTCTCTCTCTCTCTCTCTCTCTCTCTCTCTCTCGCTCGTGCGAGGCTCTGAATTATGGCAACTCGAGTTGGTGCTGATCGAAAATGCTCGATGTTATTTGTACACGTCGTGTTTACGATTTACACTATTCGCGATGATACGAGTGGCTTCTTATACGCTTTTTCTTTTATTGCGCTGTGCTGCTGATCATTTCGTTATTTTGCTATTGTTTTATTTTTAATAACTTTATAGATACGTTCGTAGGCTAAGCGTTCGTATTATTCGATGAACATTTTGCTTCAATACATTGGCGCTTTACTTTTGACAGTTAAATAAGAACGGATCGGCGATAAATATTGGTATTGGTATCTGAAATTTCAGCTGTATTCTCAGATGTCTGCACAGTGTCAATGTGGACGAATCACCAGTATGTTATTACAGGTATCATAAAACGGGCTCAGTAACTCATTATTCAGTCATTTAAACTGGAAAAATTTATTGTAATTGTTGGTGTCATTTACTTAAAGAAAAGTAAGCAAAATAACATGTATAAACTTTGGGTATATTGTATATAAGTAGATAAGTACTGGATCTATCTTCTTTCTGGTATTAGTCCGGATCGATTTTTATGCACATGTAGGTATCATAATGCGTACATCAACTCGTAAACTGCCATCGGTTCGTCCTTATCTTTTTCTAAAGTTTAACCTGCTATCAATATATTTTTGGTTATACTGTTCATATACTTTAATGCAAATATAATGGTAGAATTTACAAATTATATAGAATCAACATATCAAATATTTATTACTGCGATATTATCAAAATAGAAAGTTAAAATTAATTAAAATTACAAATCATCTTTTTACATTTTATTCTTATCTATAACTTATTTTAATAAGTTAAATTTATAATTAAAAAGCTAGATTTAAAGGCTAATAATTTTATTCGAGTGATTGCTATTACAAACAACTGTCCTTTGTTTTAGAAACTAGTTTCTAGATGGTACTTCTGTACCCGTCCTCTCATGTTTGATGTTATTTACCGAATTTTGATTGCGTTTTTCATAAATCTCTTTCTGCTGCAAATTTAATTGATAAACTTGTGCCAATTTTAAATATTTCATTATACTCGGATGCATTTCAATTAAATAGCTAATTCGAATAACTCCTATACTTTTATTACTAAAATAAAATTTTACCAGTACATCTATATAATAAATTACTATGTTTGACTAAAACGCTCATTACGTTACAACTAATAAATATAATATTAAGGAAATTCCAGAGTCGCCTGTTTTACCGACATTAAGTTTTTCATCTTCCTAATTTAATAAACGAACCGGTTGACTTGAAAATTTAGAAAATGATAGAATGATCATAAATGAAACGGAATATTATGGAATTCGTGAAAGCTACGAAGTAAATGTAATAAAAATTCATTGAAATTCGTTTATTTGTGATTGACTGAAAATAAAATGCTGCAGTGTATGCAAAATATTGTACTTGCCCGTATATGAAATCAGTTTTTAGATCATTTTATAAATGCAGTTTCTATATCTACTTCACTGGTCAAACTCAGTTCATTTTTAGTTGTTGTTTTTCAATGAAATATGCTTTGTTATAAAATCTGCATAAATGAACTTTTACCAAATAACGATTCAATTTTTGAAGTAAGCAATTCTACTTCTCCTAATAATCAATAAAAATGTTTATATAGCTGATTTGACCCATTTTTTTGATTACTCAATCTGAATATTAACCTTAGACTTAAGCTGACCTTATAATAATTAACGTCAAAATAATCGTAATCAATTTTTATTGTTTTTATCAGCGAAAAATCGGCTCAAGATATTACTGTCGGTTATAGAATTGCCTTCCAGATTTTGATAAAACTTAACATATTAGTAAATAATGGTTCAAAAGTGATTAAAAAAATTTTTTGCGCGTATAGGGTACATGTAATCAAAGTTTTTAAAATTTTCATTATCACGCAATTAACACACTGTCTTATGGGAAATCAATTTCAATTAATTATTTTGCAAAAGTTACCTACCAGCTTTTATTCAAACTTTTGTAATGAAAAATAAATATTTAACGAATATTTATCGTTTTCGAAAACTTCCATTAGGTTGATAAAAATAATAAAACAAATTAATTGAAAGCAAAAAAGTCACATTTCACCTTAAAAAATGAGTCTATTCAGCTTTAGTATGGAAGATTTTCTTAATAATTAGGACGAATAAAATTATTCAATATCAATGCTCAATCGTTATTTAGTGTAAGTTCATATGTATTCTTTTCATATGTATGCTTTTTTAAATAAGTATAAATCGTGAATAAACTAAAAATAAAAAGTGCCCTCATTTTGAGAAGGGAAGTTGCAACAGTACTAGCTTAAACAAGTACAATATTTATAGTGACGAGCGGACATCACTGTTTCGATCAGCTCAGGTCTCACTGTTAGTTAAAAATTCTTAATCGGAATCACAGTAACTCATCACGTGTTTATAGAGCTAATCAGCGCACACTAAATCATCATAACCCGACATATTCTTTTTTGAATCCGCGTAATCAGTTTCCTATAAGAATCAAGTGAACAATTCAACTAGCATAGAAATAACAGTTTTTTTTTACTCACCGCGCGCTTATGTGTTTGCCTAGGGACGGCTCTCCAGGCGTTACTCTATCTCTCTTTCTCTCTCTCTCCCTCTCGCTATCTCTCGCACGCGCAGAGAATCACCGCTCACATAACTGCCTTGGCGCGCCAATTTTAACGCGCGCCATGTATATAGATGATACGCGAACGTGAGCGTTGTTCGGTCGACGAAAGAAAATATATATATTTTTATGTATGTATAGAAAATAACCGAGGTGCAGGATAGAGACGTAAAGAAAATAAAAGTAACGAGGAAACGAAAGAAAATGCGAGGTACAGCGGGGAACTTGCGCCGAGGTACGCGTGTGTTTACGCACAGCTGCAGGTGTAAACTTTTTTGAGTAAAAAAAAAATGTGTTCAAGGATATCTATGTGGGTGCGCGCTTGAGTGGATGAGTAAAGAGAATATGATAAAGAAGAGAGGAAGAGGAAGAGAGAAAGCAATATAGCTTGAGGTACTCGCGCTCGCAAACCGTCAGCCGAGAAAGTCGTCGCGCGACTGTGCCGCGTATCCCGAGGGATCTGGCTTTTATGGCCGCTTACCGCTCGCGAGTTCACTCTCTCTCTCTCTTCCTCTTGCGCGCACTCTCTCTCTCTCTCTCTCTCTCTCTCTTTCTTGCTCTCTCTCTCTCGCATACCTGTTATGTGTGTATATCTCAAGGATGTTTTGGCTGTACAGTCACGCGAAAAAGGCTGTGGACGAATCGCAGTCGGCTGAAGAACGAAAGACTGGTGGCTGCAACGGAAATTCTGCTTCTAGTTAACCCTGTAACGCCAGGATGGATATTTTTTCTTTTCAACTTTCAACTCCGTAACTTTTTATGTAAACGTCTCAGAAAAAATTCCAAATACAGTATTTCCTATTGTTTAAAGTCTCACCTATCAATCGCCATCACCAGAATCGGCGTAAATGGCGATTGGAAAAAGTTATAGCTTATTTTTAGAAAAAAGTACGTAATTTTTTGAGATTTTTTTTTAAAAAAATTCGATATTTTAAATCGCTTAAATGTTTTGCCACATGGTTGCGATATTAAAAAGTGTGGACTAACTACCTATAAAACCTAACTGGAATTTTTCAATTTCATTTTATAATATACGAAAATTTTCGTTATTAATCTAATTAATTTAGTTACAAAGCTTGTATTTTAAGCTTTGATTTCATTTTTTAGTCGACTCTACGATTTTTTAAAGCTGAGATATCGAAGTTTGAAGATTCGATAATCGTAAGCTACCAATCGAGACATTCTCATACCAGTGCAATTTACGAAAATCTCAAAAGATCAGTTTTTTTTTCATCAAATTAAGGTATTTTTTTTAGTGAAAGTGTCTAAGTGATAGTACTTATGAGGGTTCTTTTATGGTACGCCAATATTTTTAAAATCTCTTTATATCTCTATCTCCATTTAAATGCAATTTATCAAATGCACTTGCCTTTTCAGACTTCTAAGAATCAAAATTCATTTGCCTCACTGATATGCAAAATGCAAATTTTATTGAAATCAAAGGAGAACGCCAATAGATTCCCTCGATAAATATCAATAGGGAACGCATAAAACTTCACAAACATGAAGAATTTATGCAAACTTAAAGATTCCTATACGACTTTATCCGTATACAAGTGGGCGAAACATTTAGAAAGTAATTTTTGGCACTTTTCACTACTGAATGTCGCACGAAATCTTGATTTTCACTTATTTCAGTAAACTTCACCTTTATTGTTTTCAATTATTCCCACTCTTCCACAGGATAATTTTTTTTAACTTTCATATTTTGATAAGTTCTAAGCAAAAATACCGGTTATGTACATTCCCCTACATTCCTATGTTTACTACGACTGTGTTGGCATCCTCCAGAAGAGGATTTAGGTCATATTTGAAAAATGACATTATAATTCATAATGCAGCTACTGAAGAAACATAAAATCGGATATACTTTCAAATAGATATTTCACTAAATACGTTATATATTTATAGAATAATGACATTCAAGAATGTATGCCTCTTTTTATGATCTAATTTGTCAGAGTTTATTCTGGGGATCGAATGTTGAATTAATCTTAAATAAGATGAAACAGATTTTAATAAAATTTTTCTTTTTATCTAGACTGTACTCTTAAACACTATAATTTTAAAGAATCTATGGACACTCATTTAACTTGTTGGTCTCTTACAGAGATTAAAGAAATTAGATTACATCGGAAAACGTTGATCAGATTTTGTAAAATTTTCACGAGACGTAAATAGATTAATTAACGCCTGCGAAGTGGCGCTGCACTTTCTGCTGTAATAAAAGAATAAAGTTGAGAAAGAAAGAGAGAGATAGAGAGAGAGAGAGAGAGAGAGAGAGAGAGAGCGCACGGGAGAATTGTGGTAGAAAAAATTGATCGGTTTTTGGGCGGGCTCGATACTTTATGGGGTGTGAATTAATGAGTTTAATATGAGGATTATGGAGCATGAAATTCTGGCAGAAAAAGGGCTGAATAGTTCATGTGAATTCGACAAGTAATGGTAGAGCTACCTTTGTGGCGTGATTATCCACTGAACGAACCTTAATGGGTAAAATAACACAACTTTTGAATTTATACATTATGGTATCTTTATGATTAAACGATATCAGGAATAAAAACTTGCTCGTATTTCTTTTCATGTTTCATTATTCATTATGTATTTAAAAGTTATGAGTTATTTTTGATAATCTCTAATATGTAGAGAGTGCATCATCATCCGCTTTAATAGTAAATGATGTATATTCTACCGTATGCTACTTATTGAACCTCTTTGTACACGGTTATTCCAAATTTAACGTTAGTTAATAAATTATCTGGGACAAGCGGTGCCTATACTTGAATCCTATTACTATTTCTAAAACATTTCACAATGAACAATGAAAGTTTTTGTTACACTACAAAACAAATTTTTGCAGATACAGACCAACTATACTATCAATTATTATAGAAATATTTAAGTTTAGTTTCTTCAATTATTCTTGAGTAAGATAGTTTACTAAAACATATTTTGAAAATAGTAAAGAAAAATGCTTGCGGTTATAGGTAACTCGATCTCTAATTTGAAGAATACTTACTAAGATGCAGGATTATATCATGGAACAAAAAATTGTCTCCTAAAAACTCTGTCAGTTATCTAGATCACATTAATAATATGTCGTGTAAAAATTTAAAAACTAAAATCTATGTATCGATGGATATACAAAACTAATAACTAGTAGAAAAGTTCCGCGAATAGTCAGACATCGAATCTTTTTTATATTACCATTGCCTATCTTTAATTTTAACATCTCAGTATGATCTAGAAATACTGCAGTCTGTTATTGATTGAAACAAATCATTCTCCTGATATTTTATGCTAAGAAAAATTTTAGTTATATATAAATCAAGTTTTTCAAGTTTTACAGTTGCGTTTCATATGTATATATATATATATATTTACAATGTATTGATATTATTTGGTTTTAATTTTAACTCTGATATAGATTGTGAGAATGATATACCATTTTTTTCTGAGATGATACAGCAAATAAATTGTGTGTTTTCTTTTGATGATAAAGTGCTTATATTCTTCGTCTTTAATTTTTAATTATTTTTTTAAATATATTTTGTCGATCATTTGAGGATCATTAAAACGCTGTAGTTGATAATAAGAATCTACGTTATACTAGTGACGAAAAAATTTTCTAATAACTATTTTTCGCGATATTTCATTAGCTTGTTCGCTCACCTCTTTAAGCATCAAAAATAATGTTTACACTCGTTACTCTCCATACACATCACAACATGTCTAAGTGGTATATATGATAACTACCATCAACTACTACGTTCGCAGGGTCTTCAAGTGATCGACAAAATATATTTTTCAAAAATGTTTAATTTCTTATACAAGCTATAAAAATATTTTAAAAGTGAGTCAGAACAATTATTCATTTAAATAATTGTTATTGTAGGATTTGTCTTGTCACATTCAATTAGTTTTGCGAAAATGTTTGCTGTATCCGAAATACAACAAAAAAAATTCCAAATCATTTCCAGTTCCCACTCTGCGCAAAACTAAACTAGCCCTCTCTAATCTCACGCTCCTCAACGATCAAGCGGACACTCGGCAGACCGCACCAGCAATGGATAACAAACTTCATCTTCAAAAAAGAGCCGTCATACGTGTCATAAACTCACCAGGCAATGACATCCTACTACCCGCAACGATTCCTCTGTACCAACGCGTATCGTCACCCGAATCCACGAATCGTCCGCTACGCGGCGTTCGCGTCATCATCCCTGGGGCGAAAAGGGAAAAGGCGCGCGCTTCTTGCGGGAAATCCGAACGGGGCAGCGCTCAGTACTCGGTAGGTCGGCGGACACGCGCCACGGCGCCGGCTCCTACATTTTCGTCCCTCTTTCCGCCCCCCGCGCGCGCGCTCGCGTCTTTCCACCCGCGGCTACATCAAAACGAGAGCTAAACAAAATAACGATAAGTTGGTAAGAAAAGGGTGCAAGTATATCTGTGTGTACATCGAGTATATATTTGTTTATCGTCGTCGGTTGTTTCTGTTTATCGTCAGTGGGTGTATTCGTTCTTTTTCGTTCCTTTCGCTGCATTCGTGTGCAATGATTGACGTGGACGCGTAGAGTTGAGTGCTTTATGGATGCGGGGGATATATCGGACACGTTCAGTGCTGTACTGCCACCGAGTTGCCGATCTTCTTTACGAGAGGATAATTTATTTATCGAGTGTCAGGCGTTGCGCCGCTGAACGCGTACACGTTCGCGGATAAACTGGATGGAGTTAAGAGAGAGGTTATGTCGGATCCTTTGATTTAAGCCATTCATTGTGGATCGAAGGATCGAGGGGGGTATGTGCAAAAATTTTCCCTTGGTTTTTCATGGCACGGCTCCTGGTTTGTGGATAGTGAAGTGTTCATTGGGAGAAACTGTAGATTTTTAAGTGAAGTTGTTACGTGAATTTGTAAATTGGTTCGAGTGTTGGTAACTATATTGACGGTGTGTTGGAGTTTTAGTGAAATTTGAAATTGAGGGATATAGTTGTTGATTTGTTGAAAATGATAACCAGGAAATGTTGAGGTACTTTCCCGAGCTGTAGTTGAGTGTTGTAAATATTTTAGAATCAAAATAGAAATTCGTAATCAAAGAAGTCGACCAACGCTGGAGAACAACGGGGATAAACCGATGACCGATTGATAGAATCAATCAAGAGTTAACCGACAATTATCAAAAATCAACGATCAAAAGTGAGCAATCATTGTAACGAGTCGAATAGTCTGGATCTGCACGGCTGGAGCAAAAAAATTAAGCGCCCAACGTTGATTAACAAGGCCAGTAGCCAAAAAAGCAGTGCTTAAATCCAAGCCCGCAGCAAAATCCCGCAACACAGAATTAACCCCCTAGCGATAAATAGCAAGTCGAGGCTAACCCTCGAGGTAAACTGGCCGAAAGAAAAAAGGATTCCACCCCCATCCTCTCTCCCTCCGCGTAAAAGAGAAGAAGCGAACACGCCCGGAGCAACGAAAAGAGGAACAACAAGAGCATCGGACCGCGGTGAGCTGGCTATAAAACTTGAAAGAAAAAAAAGCAGAAGTAAAGAGAGGAGAAAAAGCGCGCCAGAGCAGGCACATCCCTTAGCGCTGGATGCTTTCATCGACTAGTGTAGCGGCACTTCGTCCCTAGCGCAGCTCTCTTCTCGAAAACAAAAAGGCGCATCTGAACGAGGGAGGAAGAAGAAAAGGACAAGTCGAGAGAGGAAGGCAGAAAGCGAGTGAAAGAGAGAGAGAGAGAGAGAGAGAGAGAGAGGCGGCGAACAAGAGAAATCGGCGGGCGCTTCTACGAGTTGGGAGGAGGAGTAGCGGGCGGCCCGTGGGCTAATGGCGCGCGATTCATCCTGCAAATCCCCGGACGATCGAGAGATAAAAGGCGCCGCCGGCGGCGGCTGCTGCTCCTGTTCCTCTCCTGCTCCTCGGCCCCGGATGATAATTGTGAGCAATGAGCGCCACTAACATCCCCGAGCCTCCCGTATAACGTCCGAGAGGATCGCCCCAAAGAATAAGAAGAGGAAGTAAGCGAATTGAGATGAACGACGGAGAGGCGTAGGAGAGAGAGAGAGAGAGAGAGAGAGAGAGAGAGAGAGAGAGAGTGAGAGAGAACGTGGGTGTATGAGTGTGTGGTGGGGGAGGAGGTCACATACGGATATGGCAGCGCTTCGCTGTATGGCGATACTCTTCCTCGGGCTGGCTTACCTGTTACGCGCCGAGTCGTCCCTCCGAAGCCCCGAGGACTCCGAGCACGTACAGCAGCATCAGCACGCAGGTAAATGTAGTTCTACTGCAACAACAGGAATTCGGGGCCTGGGTGGGGAATTTTCTTCTTATTTTCCCGAACTGTGAAACTCTGGTGCGGTGCGGTTATTGGATTTTTTGGTTGAGGCAAATAAAGTATTCCAGGCTCTTACCGAACGATTAAACAAGGAATGATGCTGTAGGATGATTTTTTTTTCTGTACGTGGGTTTTATTTACTTGGGTTTACCCGACTGTTTGACTAGGATCGATCGAGGATTAATAGAAGGTAGCCGATGTTTGCCTAGGGGAATTAGCTTTTTACGATTACGTGGAATGAAGACTTTTTTTTCGCGAGTAATTAGCTGAATACACAAGTTTGAGCTATATTGTAAAAAATGAGGAATTTCGCAGTTTCAAAATAGTTACGTACTATTTTGCTCGTCCTTATCCTGTACAAAGCAGCTTGCGGAACGTGGCACGTACGTTTTAGAAGCAAAGCTGCGTAAGTTGCTACCATTGTTTAGAGAATAAAAGCTGCGAGTTTAAAAAAGTTAAGGGAAAGAAGTTGACTGAAACGTTTTCTGCCCCGCGAGCGATAAAACAATGGAACTTCTCTCTCTTCCTTTCTTTTTTCTTGTTTTTTTTTGCCATCTCACAACGAAAGAAAGAATTTCTTGGAAATTTTTTCCGACTATAAAAATGAATTTTTGCGGGCGATGGGGTAAAAATCTAAAAAGTTTTATCTCCTATATACCTCCCCCTTCCCTAATAAAGGGTTTAATAAAAAGTTAATGCTGCTTCGAAAGTAGAGTTCATCAAATAGCAAAATTCACTTGCGCTAAGGTTATTACGTTTATAATGCAGCGTTATTTCGAGCTTAAATACCGTACTAAAAGGATGTATCGTACAAGGGAGGCAGTCCTGCAAAATTTCCAGCAAAATTTCTGTAGATGCTTCAAATAGATTTATGTTATAGTAAGGGAACATAAAATTTCTTAAATGCGAGGAGAATATAAGGATACATTTAATCAAGCCTGACTGAGCGTAGTTCGTACTACTTATAATTCGCATGGCGGCCCCAATACAGATCAGTAACTGGAAAACAAAAGATTCACGATAATATCATTAGTTTCAAGACTTAATTTTGATTATTGTTGTTTTGTTTTTATAAAAAAAGTAGAATATACTGTTTTATTTATTCAAGTTTGATATAGCGCGAAAAGTAGTTAAATATCTAAAACTAATTTTTTTTTTAAACAATGAACCATGTCGTCTTCGTAGTATGTCGATAGCCATATTAGATAAAACTGCTGAGGTTAAGTCACTGCTTTTCATCGTTATCTGTTCGTACTTCGTATAATATTTGTGAAAAAAATGAATATGTATAATCCATCATAAATAAATGTCAGAGTACGGACCTTTAGTATTAATCGTAGAATTTCATATCGGTAATGCATAAACATAAACAAAAGTAAGTTTGTCCTTTTATTTTTACATATATTGTAACAGGCATGTAAATGGGCAATTTGAATAATATTTTTTTTTCATATGTAGGTAGGAAATTTAGATTTAAATAATTCAGTGTTATTTTTTCTATTGGAACATATCATCGAAACTCTTTTTATGCCAAACGTGTTAATATATATATATATATACGTAAATTACAAAATTTTGAACGTCTATAATTTTCGAAAGCTTAAATTTATAAAAAATAAATAATACGTTTAGAATAATTTTGGTTTCTCAACTTAATAGCTATAGAAAAGTTATGTTTTCATGCAAATACCGTATTGCATTCATGCGTGTCCACGTCAAAGCTAAGTTCGTGATTTTGTTACAATACACAATACACGGTCTTACAATTTAGAATACGTGTACATACAATGGATACACGTAAAAACAATGGATCAACTTTTGTTAGCAGTAACAATACTATTGTTATTTTACGGCATCTAAAATAAATACCAAAGCCTACCTAATGCTTTTTATTTAAAGTTATTTTTTTATACAAACGTTTCTTTCAAAATATCTAAAACAAATAGTATATATGCCATAGAAATTTATCGCTAAAAACATATACACCTTTATTATGTCATTTCGATACTGAAAATCAAACATCTTGTATAAACATTTTTATTTAATTTGTCATTTTCATTACGTTTGTTGTATGTAAAGTAAATACATAAATATACGTTTCGAAGATTATTATCAAAGGGAAAAGGCGAATAAGATATACTGCTGAAAATGATTGAACAACATAAAACTACCTAATAATACATTACAATACACATAAAAGGCGGGTGTGTTGAGATAGAAATATGCCCGAGTATAAATCACTCCTCGGGGGTGAGAGATTAAAATCTTTTCTTCTTGTACACAAGGTTATTTACGGGTAAAAATTAAATCAATGGAAAGGTTGTAGGTCTAAAAAGTTTCAAAAAACTTACTGCACTCGAGCGTGTGCATATCTGTTTACTGTGAATCTATTGTTTTGACATTTAAAATGAAGAAAATATTGATTTTTTAGAAAAGGTTTAGCTAATTTGGCCCCTATAATTGAGGGGAACCTTAATAAATTGTATAATTATATAGATTACAAAACAGGAATCAATATTTAAAATTAAAAAATTATCATTGATGCATATTTACAGATATACACACAATAAGTGGAATAATATCGAGTTTAGTTAGGCATCGTATATCTATAGATATGTTACCCGGGCTTATTTTTTATTTTTATTTTATTGGTCTAAGCAGTTGATTGTTTTTGGAAAATGTTTATTATTTTGTAAATCTATAGAATATTGTAAATAAATCTATATTTATACTATATAATTATGCATTTTATTATGATTTTTTCCCTTAGAGGCCGATTTATCTGCATGCGTGGATATTCTTCTTTAAAATATTGAGCAGCAGCGTTAGTAGATAACCTATAATATTTTTTCCACTAAGAGTTCTACTGACGTTTGCAGCTTTATAAATAGAAGATTTTTTTCTAACATTTGTTATAAGCGAATTTATCAAATTATAGCTTTTACAATATTTTTATTTATTCGAAACTTTCAAGACTTTTTGAAAATAAAATAGTTCATAGTTGTTTTATATTGTTAGTAGTAATATAATAAGTACTAATATTTTATTTCACTACACATATTCCCTAAATTATAAAGGATGTTAGATACTTACAATATATTTACAGAATTTTGTCGCCGGTTGGAACCATTCTTAGCGTAAACAATTAAATATAGAAGCAATTAATTCTGCTTCGTACTTTATGCCACTACTGAATACTTAAAATTGCGAAACAATGGCAATTAGCCGCCGTTCATTAGAGCTATTCAAGCGATTTTCCATAGCTTCGAGGTATTCCGATAAGAGTTTAAGGTGAATAATAAAAAATCTCTTTTACGGGCGATGCCGAAATATCACAATTCCGAGATTTATTTATGATTAATTAAAACAAATTATGGTATCATTTCCATATTACTTTGCTGCATTATAATACATTTGTTATACTACAAGTATTTCCGTAGTGTTTAATTAATTTTCCTGTCAAGGAAACACTATTACAAATCCTTCATCATGATACTTACTGTCATTGATTTAGAAAATTCAAATTATATAAGTTGCATTGTTTTAAAAGAAATCTTTTTCAGTTTCACAAAGTCTTATCAATGAAGAAGTACAACGTACATTATCGAAAGATTAAATTTTTCGGAATTATTTATTTTAATATAGCATAAAAAATGTAACCATACACATTGAACTAATAAAAAATTTAGTTCTAGAAGGAAACTCGACTTTGAAACAAAAACAGCTCAAACTTTGGACAAAAAACTCTCAATGAAGAGGCTAATAAAAAAAGTCCCGCGTCATCTTTGTGCGAGGCGCATATAGCAATTTGCAAAATAAAAATCAATTAAGAAAAAAAAAAAGAAAGAGAAAGGTGAAGGGTACAAGTGTGGAAGATCGCGGTGTCTACTTCAAAGTAACGTGTCTAGGTGACTGCCGTCGTGTCTGCTCTCTGCTAAAGAGAGCGAACTAAATAGAGAGAAAGAGCTCGAGAGCGAGGGAGACGGCCGGGGGAGAATAGCGAGAGAGAGAGAGAGAGAGAGAGAGAAGGAGGAAAACCGCTACAGAGAGAGAGCGCAGCTCGGAGCATTAGCTGGAAATCGAATTTTACCGAGAGAGGAATAATATTGGATTTGCTACTTACTCCTCCTCCTACTCCTCTCTAGTTCTTTCAAGCGAAAAGGAGTTGTCTACGATCATTGGCCGGGTCTCGTTCCAGACACTTAGTTTTTGACGCTAGGTAGGAGCCCTGCTCACCTCCCTTCCATGGATGTATCAAACGGGTCTAGAGTTTAGGCCATTGTCTGATATCTTTGTAGATTTAGGTTATGTTCTGCCTCTCCCCCCCCTCTCTCTCTCTCTCTCTCTTCTCTGTGTGCACTCTGCGCATCCGAGCTATTGTGGAAAAATGCCTCGAAGAGATGTAAGTTCGGATAAAGGATATAGGACGCGGGAGTGTTTTAGTGGCGCGCGTTTAGCTTTCGCCGTGTTACTCTCTTTCCTATCCGTGTCTGTCTCTCTCTCTCTCTCTCTCTCTCTCTCTGTGTGTGTATGTGCGTTCTGCTGGATGTCGAGAATTGCAAGGGAGGAGATATCTCGTTTCTTCTTCATTTTTCCTTTTTACTGCTTTTTTTGACTTCTCTCGCTCTCCGACTCTATCTCTGTATTTGAACGAGCCGCTGTAAATTTGATTTGTAGTGGATCGTGGTTTTCCTGATGAATTTTAGGGAATTCGGTAATGCACAAACGAATTTGGCAGGTGAATTGTACGGCTTTGTAGTAAACAAAACAATATTTTGTAGGTTCATCGTAAACTGTCGACAATATTACAAAATATTATGATGATCTTTCATATTTCACACATTTTCAGGACGTTTTGCTTGGCACTAGATTAATGGAGAAGGTAATTAGAATCGTAAGTTATTATTCCATCCGAGAACAAAATAAAAACTATTTTATCATATATATATAAAGAAGAATCTTTATTATGAAAATCTTTTATGCATTATATATCGAAGTTATTTCTATTTTTTAGCTGCATGGACTAAAATAAAACATAAGTTGTACTAAATGTATGTTGAAACTCTATAAGTTTATTTAATTTAAATATCTTATTATGAACACGTTGTATGATTTTGGTCAGATGTGTATGACAGATTTATACCATCATGGTTATTATGTATATATTTATACATTATTTATTCACGTATTTGATGGAATACCACACTAAGAAAACCACATCGTTACCGGTTCAAAAGATTTTGCATAGCATACAAACTCATATCGTAAATTATTTTAGAAACATTTTATTTTAGACTACAAAAATTTACGATAGTTTTCTTGGTATATTAATAATTTTCTTATTCTGTTTCAAAAGTATTTTTTAAATAACATGTGTATTAAAATATATAATGACCTATATTTGTTTATATGCATTTACTTTACCCATAGAAAATTGATTAAATCACAAACACGAGCAATCCTGTACAAATATGGAGACTTTTCACTTTTTATTCGATATTCTTTGATTCATTAAGATCGAAATTTTTTCGATTTACTTGTTCAAAAATAGGTTAACTGAAGGATTATTGGAGTTTTGTTTACCGAAAAATGCCTAAAAGAGCAATTTTATTTTACGTGTAACAATTTCAATAAATACTGTTTCTGTTCGAAGTACTTTGTGTTGATTTTTCTTTAGCATTTATACTGTTTTTATTAAATAGTTTAGTAAATATTTTAGTTAGTGCATATCGCAAGAGGTACAACAAAGTGATAGCTTCTAAAAATATAGGTCTAAGCTAACATAATTATGCTTGAAATTGATAGCTTTCAAAGTTTGATACTGTTACAGGTTCTCATATAAATAGAGCATGAGTTTGATAATAGACATCACAGAAATATTTAACACATAAAGGTATATAAAGATAATGTGCAACCCTAAAAATAAAGAGCATCACGTTCTACGAAATCTTTTATGAGAAAATTGTTAACCTTATAAATTACCTAGAATGTACCTTTTAATTAAGAATTTTTTAAATACTTCTATCTACAGGTTATTGTTTTATTGTATTAGAAAAATTCTAAGCTTACAATTATTTTTTTTAGTTAGCTGTGTCTATTTATTATTACATTTTTATTCTAATTATCATCACAGGTTAGAATTATTTACGTAATGTTTATTATCTTTGTACTATTTTAATGTATAATTTTGTAGTATTAAAAATGTATGAAACATTGCCTATCATCAAATACCATTGGATCAACATTTGCATGCTGGGTTTGTTGATAGATACTATGATTTATCTTGCTTCGCATGATCGATTTAATGCAGGATCTGCCACATAAGCAAGTACTGTCACCATAATTCAAATAAAGCATTATCTATAGCTTATCAGTTCTTTACTAATTTGTAGATCTGTAATATTTTAATAACTAAACTGAGCTCAGAAATATTTTAAAACAATGAATTATAAAAATGGGCAATTATTTCTTTTGGCCATTAAATGAAATATATTCCACATTATTGCTTATATAATACAATTGTATGCATTACTATAGATAACGTAATTTTTAATATTTATGAATATTTTTTATTTTTCTACAAAATATACTTATTTTCATACTTAAACAATCCTAAAATTCATATCCGCCGTCGTGATAAAGCAATGGGTGTTCAAGCTGTAAGTTCGAAAATGAAAGTTCTTTTTCTCGTTATACAAGAAAATTTGCCTGTCTCCCTGGTCATATTCCTCTTCGACCCGACCTTTTTTTTCGATCTATTTGATCTTTGCCGTTTTCAGGGTAAATTTAATTTCGGCAGCGATAAATTACTAATCCACAATTTTTGCAGTTCTATTTTTCTGAAAGAACCAAAAAAGAAAAAAAAAATATTTGCCTCTTGTATTCGAATACCTCTGCCATTTATTTTTAAAAAGCAATTTTTCACGACAAAATTTCATTTTCCGAGCTAATAGATATTCCGCACAACATACTTCCTCTGGCTAAAAATATACTCATAGTTTGTTTTACGTTTTTTTAATAAATTCATTCTTTTACTTACTTCTTCTTTTTTAAATATTGTATCAAATTGTATACGTACTGAAAATTTATAAATAACGTATGGTAATAAATTATTATTATGCAAAGTAAATTTTGAATAAATTGGATACAATAATTATTTATTTATAACAAACTGTTTTATTGTGCAGATGGATTTTGCAACTCGCAATTAAAATTTGTTATATTTTGTCACATTCTTATAGAACTTAATGCTCCCATTCATATATATTATTATTATAATACTGTAGCATCTCAATAATCCCTCACATTCATTGAGTGAAATGGATTATAGAAGCCCATTATTTTCAGAAAATGAAATTGTTTCCTCAAAAGTCCGTACCCTTCTCCATAATTGCGCCAATAATTCGATTTCCGCGGAGTACAAAAAGGTCTCGCTCGCTAAAAAAGCGCAACTCTGTCCGTTAATTCGATAACCTGCGCGCGCGGGCGCTAAATTTCTTGTATTTTGCCAAAAAATATTTCACGTCTCATTTGGCACCGCTGCTAAACACACTATATATAGAAACGGTGCCTCGGGCTTACGAGCGCGCGCGCGCGGCGTGGAATTCATAAACTTTTCATTCACGAAAAAGTTAGTTCCCCCGAAACGGCCGCAATTTAACGGAGTAGAAGTGAAGTCCCGTACTGCACACACGCGGCGGCCGCAGGTGCGACAACCTATACACGTATACAATGCAGCCACCGGTCATTTAGCGCGAAATCGTTTTTCGGCCCCGGTACTGCGTGCGTATGTGTGCACCTTGGGTAACAAAATTTTCCGCTCCGCTTCTCTTTTTATACGTTGTATTAAAATAACGTGTCATAAGCGGTCGTTTATCAGTAAATAACCAATCATCAGGGAAAAAAGCCCGATTGTTTTTCGTGCACCGTCGATGCGCGGGCTTTTCTTTTTTCCGCGTTGCGCAAAAGCTGACACTTTTTTGCACCTTTACCTCTTTTACATTTTTACGCGGAAGGATTTTTTTACGCGTCGCTAAGATTTTATGCTTCGACCGACAGAATGGAGAGTTGGATTTTATAGGATCTAAAACTTTATTTAAAAGTAGGATTTTATTTGGTTTTGTTGTTATTTTATTTAGAAAGTAGCGCCAGAGAAAAATCGATATGGATTATTCCGAAGCTTTTTCTCCGACTAATATTTTAGCCGCGGGATTTTCCGCCAGACTAAAATATTTTTACTCACTCGCTTTTGTATTTCGAGTAAATCTAGTTTTTGTGTTTATTCAGATACAATGAATTGCGTGAGCGGAAAGTAAAAGAGACTCATTGAATAGAAATTAATGTTTACTATGTACTTTCTCGAGAAAAAATTTTATTCGCAAAGTGTGCAGTGCCCGAGCTTTAGTTTCAATGCGGTGAAAGTTTCCTTGGACACGATACACTTTTTAAATTTTCAGTTTGAAAAATGTGCCTGGATTAAATTTCACTATTCTGAAAACTAGAAAGGTAAAGGTCTCGTATTTCTTCCATTTCAAACTAAAAACTGTATGCAAGAGAGTTGGAAAACATTTCTTTAAAATTTTGGAATAACATTCGTATTAGTTTTTACTTTGAGCAGCTTAGTTATTCTACTTTGTAGTTGACGAAAATTTTTCTTTGTAGAAATTTAATTGAAACCAGAAATTTTGAAAACCGTTCACTAAAAGGTTTTACAAGAAAATATTTTTCAAAAAGAGTACCGATTAAAACAGCATTTTTACAAGCGCTTTATTTATTTATAAATTAAATTGCAGTCATAATTATGCCATTAATAAATAACTGTACAGTAATTAGTTTTTACGAGCACTTTATCAGTTATTAATAAAATAAATAAGTGTACAGCAAAAAATACAAATACAATTAAATTCAATTGTGGTGCCAGTATAACCGTAAGGACAATCGCATCATGCAAATTCTCCAGTCCTGCGGTACAGTTTCGTATGTTCATTTTGTTACGTTAAATAACAAAAGTACACATGCATAATTTAATGGCTCCAAATTTAATCATTTATTTACATAATTCATTGTTTCGACAATACTTTTCCGCGGCTTTATGTTTTATTGCATAAATTCATCGTTGCGGCACATTTTGAATTACCGCTCGCACAAAAATCCAATCACATTATGCTGATTTCAATCAGTCGTAAAATCCAAATATATATTTTAAGCTCTATCGTTTAGACGTGGCCTCGTTATAATCGTGATGCATTACTTTCGTCGATATATGAAGCATCTTTGCGGTGAGAGGAATATACATATAACGCGTGTTTGCATCCATTAATCATCCTTTTAATACCCTTCATACCCCGAAGTTGCGCATAATGAATAAAAGCGGTAATGCCAGTAATTGGGCTGGGGGAGGAAAATTTCGTAGATTCTTCGTTTGGCTAAGGAAAAAAAAACAAGTTACGTCTTCGGGGTTTCATTATATAAGCTCCGGATCATCGGCCAGATGCTCCGCTCAATTTATGTTTCAAGCCACTCACTTCTCTCGGGTCCTGCCACGTGGTGCGAGCACATTTTTTCATATCTTCCATGATTGAGCTTAGCAATTTCGAGCCAAAGGCGTGAGAAGTCAATTAGACGCTCGAGAATTCGCGGCTTCACTCTCCATCTCCGCGAGAGCAGCGCTCGTCGATGGCGAATTTTTCTTCTCTTCAGACGCTCGGAAGTAAGGGCAAAGACGCTCTGTCGCTAAAGAGGAGAATCACGTAATTAAAATTTCATCCTTTCAAATCAGCCGCCTACGCTTAAACATATATTATACGTGTATATATATATATATATATATATATATAAAGGCGTCAGCGGTCCCGCGGGGCGAATCAATGGAGTAGCCTACTTTCAGGGAAGGGCGATTTAAAGTATGTTCCCTAATTTGAATTTCAAAATCTTTCAAATGACTTTGCAAAGTTTAGAGAGAGAGAGAGAGAGAGAGAGGGAGAGAGAGAGAGAGAGAGAGAGAGAGAGAGAGAGAAAGGAAATGTGATTATTGGCATACTTTGGGAAACTCGGAAATTCGTTCGAGAATTTACGTATAAAGGCATGTACATAGTCGCGGTACGGTAAAACTAGCTTTGTATTAATTATGAACAGATCGCGAGTAATGGCGATGCAGAGTTCCGAGCTTTTTTGTGATCATAAGGATTGAAAATGGTTAATCTTTTCTCAGAATTTCCAGTGATTCAAACTTGCTTTTTAGTTTTAAAATAAATAATAAATAATCTCTGAAGTCTAAATTTCAGGACGTTATAACCATATTTTCTTATATTTGCAGTATATTTCATATATTTGCAGTTAATTTCATAATTAAAATTGTATAGGGCTTATTAGTATTACAGACTACTTTATAAAATATGTTATTAATGTAAAGTACATCATTATTATAATGAGTAAAGTGCAACATTATTATGATTTATACAAAAATAAGACATGACCACGCTCGGAAAATGATCATTATAATTTAGTATCAATAATTTAAATATCAAGAATATACGATTATCCGTAACAGTAGTAGGTATTAATGTCCATTGTTCATTAAAATTCCCGTTTCAGTTTTAGGGTTGATTATATTTTTTTTTGTACTGAAAACTCTGAAAGGGAAATCATCTACAAATTGTAGGTTAATATTCCAAAATACTTCTCTACTTAACTTATGCTACAATATAGCATCAATATTCTTACCATACTTTTTGTAGAAAGTTTGTACTTAAAAGTGCAGAGCTTTTGTAAAACCTGTTGTGAAATGAAACTTTTTTTTAGTTACTATGTCCCAAAAATACAAGTAGGGCAAAGACAGTTTCTTTCAATTATAAAGATGAAGAAATATTTTAGTTAATGAAATCGGTCAAACAGAGAACCACAGAAAAGTCAGCGTTTAAAAAAATGAAGAAATTTGTTTGAATAGACATTCTTTGAAAAAATGAGTTATTATAAGTATCGTACAATTTTGATGTGCAAATGTAAAAATAGTATTTTTTTTTTAATTTTCTGCAGATAATTTATTAAATGCATAAAATCGATATGAAAGTACTTCTCTTTCCCTATTTGCTAAGTACAAAAGTCAATTCAATTTATGTTTACGGAATGTGATATAATTATAATGCAATATGTTTCAAATGTAGAAATGAGCTAGGAAATCCATCGCTTGCAATTTTTGTTAGATTTATTCATCCGCATTTACCCACAGCTATTTTGACACAATCTCCTGTTATTAATAATCCGCATTAATGAACTACTAAGTACAGAAAAGTAATAGTGTTTTCGGATATAGTCGGAAACATACATATATAATAATAAGCGTGCAGTCGATTGAATATGACCTATTCAAAGTTCTGCATGTATCTTAGCGCGTATACCTTGAAGTGACATAATGATACCCATATATAGACGCTTATATATTCGTTCAAGAAGATCGAGTTCCAAAGACATGGACTTTCATCTATACGACCTATCAGCTTTCCACGGTTCTCCTTGGACCAGAAAATCTTTTGTGCGGCACTTTAAGAATTATGCAAATGCAGTGATCAGTAATTTTAGCAGATCAAGGATCTCATGTATATCCTATACGCAGAGTATAAGATCATTGGGAGTTAATTCTCTGTCAGTTTGGTTAATGCATACGTGATTTGACAGGGGATATCCTTACCCAAGGAATCGAATGCGTAACTTCACACATGAATTCTGTAGTATCTGCAGTGCGGATGTCAACTGTAAAGACGCATCAAGATATGTTACGATGCAATAATTCAAAATAAGGGAATCAAATGCTGCGTGCGTGTGAATTATAAGTCTGCTTCGGAGTTCTAAAACAGTGTTTTACTTAATGCTTCTTGATAGACGCTTTATTTGAAGCTGATAAATATCCACATGTTTTAAAAATTAGATTGTCAGTAAACAATGTTGCTGAAGTGGGTTTGTCAAAAAACAACAAATTATCGACTGTAATAGGGTCTATGTTAAGATGCCGTGGATTTTAAGTAAACCTTGAACTCAAAATAGCTGAAAAGTTTATGAAGGAATCCGAATGATGTTATAAAAATCAAATTGTGCCAAAAACTTTACAATTCAAAGTAGCGGTGATTAAATCATCTAAATTGAATGTCTGAAGGAGATTACATGAGCTGAAGGATACACTTTACTAATATTTCGAAAAGTTTTGAAGGTCAGATGTAAGAAATAAGTTAAAAGGATAATGAAATTTGTATTTTTTTTACAATGTTTGATTAATTACAATAGTTACATCATCATTTTCTCAATAAATTTAAATTATTGCTGAATTTCTAAAAGCATAATATTTATCATTTTTAAGGACTACTAGCATTTCAGTTGCTAAAAACTAACGGATACTTACTCACATGAGTCAGTTAACGTTTTATTTTTTAGTATTTTTACAACCCCAGTATTCTTAGGATCTGGAATTATTCTTTTAAATGCACTCGTCATTCCGGTCTTGCTCTTATAGCATTGTTCCTACAGCAGTGTTGCAGCTATAAGTTGTAATCCTCAAAATGAATAGGCTCGAGGAGCCTGTAAAAAGCTTCATAGAGAGCATCTATTTTTTAAGATGAACTTTTTTTTTCTACTTTTATACTATGCAATAATAAATTTTCTGTAATGTAATAGATGAAAAACTGCTTATCCGGTTGTAATATACAGGCTTTTAAGTACATTCGCGCGACTAAAGCAGTCAGATTTCATGAAGAATTTTTAGAGATAGAAGAAAACTTTGTTTTCTAAAATAGTAGTTTTTGCATTTAAGTATGCTGTGAAAGTATCGTAAATAGGGTTAGTTTAGGTTTGTCTTCCGCAAATCGATTTTAATAGATTTTCTTTAAACTCTGCATAGAAACTAATTTTGGTACGCTTTATTGATTTCTGAAAAGTTCCGTATATGTTGCAGTAATAAAAATTGAAATATTTAATTTAAGTTTGAGAAGTATATTTTAGCATGTACTGAACGTACATTTTGAAAGTCATTTTTAAATAGAATTCTTTTAAAAACTAGTATGTTATAGTAGACTTAAAAAGGAATAGATACGGAAAAAATTATCGGAGCTTGAGGCACTAACTTCAAAGATATTGCATTTCAAAGATATGCTATAATGTTACGAGTACATTATAGCATATTGTGATACAGTCTATATTGTGATACAGTCTAGACAAAAGTGTACGTTGCACTTCGTTTCTTATGTATTTTTATTATTCTTAGTCTATTTATTTATATTTTAGTATTTTATGGTATATAATTATTATATTTGATTGAAAATGATGCCATAAAGCTGACTTATAAAAAAGAAATAATAACTTTATGATCATACGGGCTGGAAAATTCTCGTAAATTTTGGAAAGCGTAAAAAACGTTTTTATAATTTGTGAAGGGGTTTTCGTACTAATTAGCTAGTTCAAGTTTATGAGAAATGACGAAGCTCGTTACCCTGCTAGAAAATTTAAAGATATTTCAGCCAGATTGAGGCTAGATTTGCATGATATGCTTACGATCTGGCTGTATTTCTGGACAGAATCCCCGTGACCTGACGACGGTTTTAGATTAGAATCTGGCTGGATTCTACTTAATTTTTAAAATAATATAAAAATATATTTTATTAATCGTTACTATATTTATTGATAAATATTGTATTGAAAAATACAAAAATAATAATTTAAAGCTATATTATGTCCATTTGGGGTTAATTAATCCGTTTAAAAATGTCCCATAAAGACATTTAAAAATCGACTTTCTGCTCGCGTACATAACCTATGTACCATAGGTGCTCGTTCTGTATATGCTCTCGAATGACCAGTGTACGAGTGTAGAGCAACTGTGTGGCAACTGGCAAGGCAGCTGTCGTTTGTAAGAAATCGTAAATTTTTGTGTTTATATGCAGTGAATCAAATTATTAATGCATATTATGTTTTTTTATTAAAAAACTAACATTTTATTATATCTACTCTCGAATGAGCGTCTACTGCCCTAAAGCGAGGCATCATCTCTCCCGCTAGTGCTGACGTAAAGGTCAGATCCGCATACGGGGTATCTCTTGTCCTGCTTTGAGACGTCAGACGTCCCAAAACGAGGCGGGAGCCGCACCGAAACAAAAGTACAGCAGCGCTCTCTTGTTTTGTGCGGCTGCACGTACATATACTTAACGGGTTTCTAGGCAGCTTGCGATTACATTCTGCTTAGAAATTAGCTAACAGATCTATGTAGAAGCTAGTCTACCAACCAGCTCGACTCGTTAATTTTCTAGCAGGGTCAATAACAATGTAATAAGTGTAATAAGATTTAATTTCTACACTACTGTAGTAACAGTTTTAGAAATATTTTTCATAGTATATCTACAGAGTCACATTACTTTAAAGTGTTAAATATATAAACTATGCTTAAACCGTTAAGACCGAGACAAAATTGAAAATATTTAAAAGCCTATATTTTCATGATTTTGCATTTTTTCAATTGTTTGTAAAAAATGGAAAAAAATTCTTTTTTTCACATGTGCGGGTTCATATAATATTCTGGCGTTACTCAAATGTAAAAACCACTCAGATTTATACAGTATTTGAATTTCAATTACTTTATGGCTTTCAATTTTCATGTAACCTATACATCACGTACGAACAGAACTGGTTAGTAATAGTAAATTTTTAAATTTTACAAGATACAAATTTCATATTACTATGGCTATTATTATTAGAGAAACTTTTATTTCAAACAAGAAGCGTTTTGTTTCAAAGTATTAATGGATACATCTGTAGTCGATCGATCATCGACCGATAAATAAATGTACTACTTTCTGTAATTTTCTTATGTTGTTATTCTATAAAGAAAATATGTGGTAGATGACATAATCTGATGAAGAATTTTCGTCTACAAAGGGTGATATTGCGTAGTAATCGAGGCCATTCTATTCGATGAAGTTAGTTCAGTACTTATAAGCAGGACCAAAGGGCTACGTTAAAAGCTATATATATATATATATATACGTAGATATACGTATATACTGAGCAGGCAAGTTCCTTCTAGAAACACTGCGTTGGTTAGATACTAGGCTTATTATATTACGTTAGGGTTGTTCCAAAACTCGGTTACACGCCCGAAGACTTCGCTTCAAATCTTGGAAATACCAATTGCTATCTATATATCAATGACTCTTTTATTTCTTTGTCTTGACAGAGAAATCTAAGCTTCGGATACAGTTCATCCTTACAAGATCAGAAAAGATGTAATAATGCGATACTTCTGGAAAGTGGAATTAAGAGATTTTGAACTATTATAGCTATCCTTAGCTGTGATAAGTAAATTTATAAAAATAAAGTAAGAGTAGGTGTAAGAATAAAGATAAGTACAGTGAGGTTATGGATCAAATCCTTGGCATATTTACAAACAGTATCAGATTTAAGAGATTGAAGCACAGTCCCTCTTGGGAGTTTTTTAAAACTAATTATAGAAATAGCTATTTTCAGATAAAGCACGGTAATATAACAATAAGTGAAAAAACAAAAAAAACTTGAATTTAATTTAGTGTCATGAATTATTTCTATTTCTTAAAGATTTTTATACTAAAGTATTGAATAAATGTGAATTAGTCATTTAAATTCAACGGTTATCCTTGACGCTTAATCAGGCACATAAGATTTTCGTAAGTATTTTACATTCAATAACTGAATTTTTTACATCACAAATGACATTCAAAAATCGACGTCCAAAATGCCTCATTCAAATTCTTCAATCGATTTTACTAGAACCATGAGGTAACACGAACTCTGGTAAAATAGCAGAAAATAGTAATAGATTTTATGAACGTGACAAATTAATGTCTATATTAGGATATTGACTCTTATAATTCTGTTTCTGAATATTTTTCATTTTCGATTCAAGTCATGTTGCAAAATTTGAAAATTAGTCCCATTCGGTATTGCGTAACATACTTCTTTTCTATAATTTTTAAAGTGTAGATGTGCATGTAAAATATATATTTTCTGAAGTTCACATGGACGTTCAAGCGATAACGGATGTCTGATGTACATTTCTGTTTTATAAAAGCTGTTATGTGAAAAAAAATGGGTATAATCCAATTTTAACATGTGAACTGGGTGCTTTGAAAATATCAAAGAAATTAAACTTGTTAACCTAAAATATCGCTTCCGCCGTTATCAAAATATGGAAGTACATATTTGCACACGCAAGCATGCTTACACGCACTAAACATTAACTTTTATAACTTCATAGTCTGTTTTTCAAGCTTTAAAAGGAAATTTATTTTCAGAAATAAAACCTTTGCTCCATGGTATAATACTACGATTCTATTACCTTTTAAACACATGCAGATTGATATAAGTTTGATAGGAGGATAAGATAAGAAAAAGCTCGGCATTTGAATGCATAATTATACATCTTCGAAAGAAAAATCTTAAATAATTCATGAAAGATAAAACGAACTCTTCCAATTACGTTTCTGAAATTATCCCTGATTTGGTTAATCCGGTCGTGAGAAAATGATATTTAAATTCTGAATACATTAAAAGTTCGATGATTAAAATATTTTGCGATCAATTTCTAATTACCTTGATTGTTGCAGATTCGATAATTAATATTAAGTATGGAAATTGAAGACACCAATTAAAATGGTAATCGCGATCCAACATAAATGTTTTAAACAATTGTATAATTGTAAAATTTATCCTAATGAATTCTTTGACAGTTTTATCCAATCACTCACTGACTCGATTAGGCTATTCTAATTAAAATAATTGTGGTCATATAATACATATAGTAATCTAATAGGACAATTCATTTCCACGATAATTTGATTGATTAATTAATGTTTCATACGTTTTAACACTAACTATCGAAAACAATTTATCATTTTCTAGTATGTAGGCAACCGCAATCTGATATAATTAATTATTAAAGATGGAACTTTTTATTCGTTTTATTTTAAGATAGTGCTTTAAATCTAAACAGGTTGAGAGAAATTGAATTGCCTTTCTTTGAAGGCTTGAACAGGAAATCATATTCTTTTCAGCTTTTCCATTTATGTTTTTAGGACCTTTTAAGTATA
This sequence comes from Megastigmus stigmatizans, assembly GCA_900490015.1. Classification (NCBI taxonomy): domain Eukaryota; kingdom Metazoa; phylum Arthropoda; class Insecta; order Hymenoptera; family Megastigmidae; genus Megastigmus; species Megastigmus stigmatizans. The sequence continues at coordinate 26,816 of UELV01058129.1, forward strand.
CTCTAGGTGATTTTCATGGGTAAATGGTATATACGAATGACAAACGTTTTATTTATTAATATTGTAAGATTAAACTAAAAATATGTCATTTAGTCTACAAAAATATAATGATGTATTTTTTAAATAAAATGGAGTATAAAAGTTTAAGTATATACTTTTGTATTTATAATTCAGCATAATAGCTTTGTTATTCGAGATACTAGTTAGTCATTAAAAAATGAATGCACTAAATTCGCTGCAATGGTGTCAGGTTTCGAAAAAATATATGTTCGCGGCATAGTTAATGCAAAAGTTTAAATAAATAATGAGGCTCTGCTGGTACAGCATCAATTGTTCTAATGAAATGATCCTCCTGTCTTCCCTGATCCTATCAGGAAACGTTCAACCGTAAAATCGTACTGAACTCACTTGTAAAATCCACTCTTATAAATTAACGCTGTTTCTCACTTCACACCTCATAAAGTGGGTCTTTTGCCTCTTTGAACGGTGCTTTGTGGCTATTCACTGGAATATTTTAATCGAAATGCACTCCAACTGAGAAACGACGAGTACGAGAGGTTTATTAATATTTAATCTGGAAATTATATATATAAATGTATATACATGCACATTTATTAAAACTATTAGATTGTTCTGCTTTTTACTCCAGTTTATAAAAATAGTACATTTCGACACGGGTGGAAAAGTTGGTGGGAAACTCGTTTCCCTCGGGCAAAAAACGTCCCATGCGTTAAAAATCAACTTACACACTAGTGTCGAACAATATTTTATACCATGAGAGCCTAAAAATCCTGTCAAAGTTACGATTTTTAGGTTAGAGTGATATAAAATAGAATTTTCGGTATTACAAGATTTACTTGCCGTTGTGTCATAAGAATATTTTCATTTGGGTAAATTTTAGTTTAGTAATGAAAATTTAAATATTTAATTTGCACAAAATACAATTAACTAGAATGTTAAAATCTATAATCTAATTGTTAGAAAATTTATTAAGCACAGAAATAATGTGTGTTTTTCGAAGATTTATTTGAAAAGAAAAAAACTCGATACTTAAAGTCAAGTAACAGAGCTAATAAATGATTAAAGAAAACTGGATACATTAATTATTTTCCAACATTATATATCACAGTCTCACATCCAACAGAATTACAGCTTCGTTTTTCAGATCGGACAACTTCATCAGCGTGGCCACGCAAAATCCGGTAGCCAACGCAATATCCGCGGCATCTATTTTTCACGCCCCAGCCGTCATATCTCACTCGCGACTAACTAATGACAAACCGAAACGGCTTATAAAAAAGAAGAAGCTTTCCCATCCTCCGTCTGGCCCTCTTCATCTCTTCTTTTGTTCGTCCCTTCTTAATCCCATCGAGTGAGGCACAGGAATATTGAATCCTCCCCCCAAAAGCTCTTGGCGCTCCCGGGGTCCACTTGCAAAATGCACCCCTTCGTAAATTAGCTCCGTTTTTTCCTCTCTCATTCTCTATATCCCATAAAAAAGATAAGCCTCTCACCTGCGTATTTTTCATGCGGGACTCGCAGCTCACTTCTACCACGGCTCTTCCAAAAGCAATGAGAGTCGAAAGGGAAAGGGAGCGAGAGAGAGAGAGAGAGAGAGAGAGAGAAGTGTGAAATACTAGAGCGCGAAATCACTCCTGCCTTACACGCTCGGGGAATATAACTGCGCGCGTCCTGCGTGTGTCGCGCACGAGGGAGAGGGAGGGGCAACAGAAGCGCTCTATAGCTGTGAAAAAGGGATAGCGAGAGACGTGGAGAAAGCCTGGCGAGGAATTAATATTCCAGGAGCGCGCGCGCGGCCCTCCCTGCACACGCGCGCGTGCGAATCCTTCGGATCTCGATGACTATATATATGTATATATGTGCGTTAAGGGTAGGGGCTGTATAGGGTGTAGGGGGAGGGATTCGAACGTCGGATAAGGCCAATCGTCGAATATGCGCGAGAGCGGCCGCTTTTGAAATATTAATCCTGCCGAATGCTGCTGCTGCTACTGTGTTCCCTCCCTCTTCCTCTCTCTCTCTCTCTCTCTCTCTCTCTCTCTCTCTCTCGCGCGCGTTCTGTCAGATCTATGCTGTTTACATGTATGCATGTGTGGACCGCGGCCGAGAGCGGGAAGCTGCCCGAAGCTTTGTAAATTTCAATTCTGCTTTCGATGATGGACGAAAGAGAGAGAGAGAGAGAGAGAGAGAGAGAGAGAAAGGGAGAGAGAGGGAGAGAGAGAGGGGAGGGAGAGGCAGAAGGTGAGAGAAATGCGTGTAAATAGAGGGAGATATATATTGTGTGCGAATCGCTTGTGGTTTAAGCCATGCACAGCGCGCGAGATCAGATTTTCAGCGACGCTCTGCGCGAGTGCACGATGTTTATCGGTGAAATAATCATCAGTTTTGAACGCTACGGTGTAAAAGTAGCGGTAGATGGCATACTGTAGCTGAACTAAAATGCCGCACCAATACGGGCACCATTCTTATGTGTATGTATAATATGTAAATAAGGGTATACAAATGATGTATTATAAAACTTATAATTATAATAGAAGAGCATCCAGAAAATAAATGAAAGAAAAATATAGCACTGTGTGGTTGAGTGTGATAATTCGTATACGATTTTTCATTTCTTTAAAATTCAAAATTTATAAGAAATAGTGGTTTAACTCAATCTAAAAGGCGGAATTCAAGTATAAAAAAATTGCTGCTATACATTGGCATTTAGCTTCCTCAAACTTTATTATTTGTTCCTATATTGTTTATATATGTTATTTTTATATTATTTATATATAGTTTTTATGTAAACCGAGGGTGCTGATTATCGTAGTGTGAAATAGCTTATAAAACGTACATTACTTTTAATTTTTTTTAATTCCTTTTCAAACAAAAAACGTTTTACAATTGTACACTTCCTATTTTTTTAAATTAAATTATAAATATTATTAAAACAGAGATTTTTATTCTTTTTTTTTTTTGAAAATAGAAAGATAACCCAAAACTAGCTATGGTACAGTATAGTGCGCGATAGAGAATACATACAGGGCTAGGGCGAATATGTGGGTGGATATATAAATGAGTGAGTGGGTGCATGTTGATTATTGGTATAGTGGACGTGTATAAAAATAATATTTTAATGAAGGTGACATAAAGATTTGTCATGTAAAATGTTAATTATAGAAAAGAGGTGAACAGGACGTAGAACGAAGCTTCTTAATATATAACAAGAAGAAGATTTATAGATTGAGGTTATAGAATAACAAAAAATCTATCTAATTTATTGTCAGTTAAGTATTACATCAAAATATAGATTTAAGCAACCAACGCCTTGGCGGGGCAGTGACGTTACACCTTGGAAAGTCGGCGAGGCTAAGCAGCGATCGCCAATTAGTACTTGGACGGCTGAATCGTTTACTGTCGCGCTGACTTCATCCGAGCACTTAGGTGTCTCCTCGTATCCCACGAGTTGAGCGAGAGGTATGAAATGGTACAATTTCGGAGTTTAAGACTTGGTAATGTGGCATAAGTCCCCAAATCGAACCTTTCAATATAGACCGTCCATTCCGGAGCGGGTTGCCTAGGATTTATCCGACTGGATTTACCAATGGGGTTTCCTCACTCTGGGCGAATGCGGAATGGTGTGGGGCAAGGGAGGGATAAAACGAAACGTATATAAATGTACAGATAAATAAAGGTGTGGGTTGAAATACTGTAAAACTCCAGAACGAGTGAAAGTGGCAACCACTAAAATTTAAAATTTAAATTTATTTAGAGATTTAAACAATAGAAATTGAAACAAAAAACGATTTCCAAAAATCGAAAAATCATCATAATCGGTGCAATTAGTTCCGTAGATATCTAGCGTAACACGCACACTCAGATCCACAAACTTCTATAATATCTATATAAGAATGATTACATGAAAACAAATAGATTGTAAAAGTAAATAGTAGATTAATAATTAATTTATAGAAAATTAACATTAATTAGATCTCTATTAATTTTATATTTCCAAAATAAGAAATGCAAAAGTAACACTTAAGTAAATGTAATTAATAGAATAAACAATCGACAATTAATAAAGGAAAGTTAAAAATAGTTAAAGTAGTCAAGAGTATTGCGAATATTATATATGCATACATCAATCGGGGAGCGATACAAATAACACGCATACATGTGCAAATTTTATACTCCCACCATGTCGCCACGGAGAGAGAGAGAGAGAGGGAGAATAATCAGCAGTGGAGAGAGAAGGAAATCAATCAAACCGCTACGCAGCTATACAAGCCGCGTATTAAGCCGAGTCGAGAAAGACTGAAACTTCGAGCACAAAGGAAAAGAGAGAAATAATAAAAGCGGTCGCTGTCCACATCAAATGCAATAGTAATTAATTGGCCTGGCTCTCTTTTTCTCTGAATCTCTCTGGTTTTGCTATGCGTTGAGATCAATGTGCGTTCCTATATAGGCCCGTAGCCAGAGCAGTTTTCAATTTTTCAGTCACTATTACGCGGCAGTAAAGAGATAGTCAAGGGCTATCTAGAAAAACCAATCTTTGCAGCTCACCCATTGCGTGGTAAGGTGGTCACGATTACGGTATATCTTTCGCATTTCCAGTATCATAATCCCCTAAATCTGAAACGACGACATCTAATCCCCGATACGTGGGATAAGGAAACGTCGTTGAAGGTTTTCTTATTCTCACCAGGGGAAATTCAGTCCTGCGCAGCCGAGACGACAAAGTGCCCAATGCGTGGTCCTTGGTTCCTCTCATAACGCGCGTAGAGCGCTTGAATGGGTTTTATATTATTCCCGCGAAAAGTTAAACTGAGTTCCGAAACCGATAGGTGACGATATACTACGCTCACCTGTCGAACTCAGGTGATGGCTAACGATTGAACGTCATAAACTTATAAGTATTTTGAAAATACTGTACAGTTATTATTTATTTTATTCTTAACAATAAAAAAGGCAACAGTTAAGTATTTCTTTAATTACTGTAGCAAATTCATCTGTATAGATATCATGCTTCTAAATATATGTTTATCAACAAAACAATAAGGTTTAGTACATAATAATAAAAATATTGTAACTTTTAAGATAATTTCGATTTTTAAGCTTAAGTTGTTAAAATAGGTAATTATCTCATATTTTTAAATACCATTGGTATGAATAATAAAATAGATCATTCCTTCAAAGGGTAGGTGATTATCGTTTTAATTGACCATAATCACTTCCTGTGATTACGTGGTAGAAATTTTTTTCTTTTTGAATTTTTTAATTAGTTCCTTGGTCATTCCATGAAATCCATGAAAAAGCAAAAAAATATTACCATTTCATAAATTGTTGCAAAAATATAATAACAAACACAGTTGAAAAACTAAGAATTAAAAATAATCAAGTACAGTAAAAAAAAACCGTTACTAGAATATGTAAGTAATATATAATTCATAAATAAATCAAGTTATAATGCCTATGCATTAAAATTAAAATTTTTAATAATAATACATGTACTATGCAATAAATTTTAATTATCACGGAGAGTGATGAGCTGTGAAACGTGAATATGCAATAAAGCAGTGCGAATGTTAACTCAAAGTCGATAGAGTACTCGGCTTCGACGCGAGACGTTTCGGGTTCGAGTCAACTTCGTTCGCCTTTTGTATACGTTACATAATGAATGATATAAGTCAATTTCCAAAATTGGTCTCCACATTGAACAATATTCATAATATATACTTAATTTATTATTATTTATACTATCAGTAAATAAAAAAATCGGAGTGAATAGAAATTGGAATATAAGTAGAAATTGGGACATTGGCCGTTTGTTCAAAATTGACAGACTGTATTTGTTTGCGTTGAAAATGGTCTTCTATTAGTTCTGATTAAATTGGATTGATCAATTCGGTATTTGTGTAGGACACTTTGATTAAACTGCGGAATTTGATGAAATTATTTATCGAGTTATAGTTTTAGGGCTTATGAGCCACTCGTTGATATCCCGAGCAAAGATAATTAATCGGATTATAGGTTTTAAAAATTTATCAATCACAGCTTAAAAATCGATTCTATAAAAAAATATATGCCAAGGAAATATTATACAAATTGTGACATGAAAATATACAAAGTGTACACATTCTACTATTCAATAAACATGCACTTAATCTCCATTTGTAATCGATTATTTATGTAATATTGAAATTAGATTCCTCATATGTTATTACCCAACGCGTATCACGTTCGCGTTCAATTTCAAACGCGATCGCATTGCTGTTTTGATTTGTAAAGGGCATTTACAATTTCAAAATTAGTGAAATATAATTTAACACCCAAACGTGGATTTACGAAAATTCTTGTAGCTTTGAGAGTATTTTAGTGTATCTGATGTGTACCGATTTTTGGGTCCACGTGCCACATCATTTTTGCAACGAATTTAATTGATAATATGATTGTAGTGTGATTAGCATTAAATCCAGTCATGCGGTTTAACAATTATATCATCGATGTGATAGGGGTATGACAGGAATGGTAATTATCTATTAATGCGACTAAAACGTGTACGTCAAATCGCAGTGAAAATCTGTATTTACTTGTATAATTAAGCTGGCTTAGATGGGTATAATGTTTGATGCTCGCAACTTTGAAATTGATGGATTAAACAATTTATAACGGGTATTTATAAAACTTAATAACTCATTAAAAATTTGTTGATTTGTGATTGAATGTTTATTATACTTTGAATTGTAGAAGATAATATAATAGTAATAAAGTAACAACGGATCGAACTTCTTTGTTTATAGGACATTAAATTATTTAGTATTGCAGTACAAGTTTCATACATTTTGTCAAGTCTTATAATACACTATATATTTATATCCTGCGTTGCATAATGCTATAGCAAGAACTACGAGGAAAATCTAGAGAAGGTTTGTGTTTGAATTTGAACTTGTATTAGCGTTGCTTTATGATTTTAGAAGTAGATGATTATGATTAATAAATAAATTTCCATCGCTTAATCAACATAATCAGAATATTTATTATTACTATCATCAGAATGTTTGTATCGATCATGATAAGCTGTGTTCATGGTTTATCAGTAATTAATAGATTTTTAACTGTAATCCATCATCGTTTAAGTCCGCGAAAAGTTCTTGTTCATTTTGATTTTAATAAGAAATTTATTTGGCGAAAAATAACTGTTACACTTTCAATATGGAGAATTTTATTTCTAAATAAGTTGCGTTGATAAAATATTACTTTGAATTTGTATAAAAGTATATTTACTTATTGTTTAAGCGTATCTCACTGTATGGACTTCCAGAAATGTGAGATATGGTTAAACTTTACTAAATTTTTGCTTTTACAACTACTACTGCACCAATTCTCTTTATTACAAAAATCTGCAATATTTCTAGCATCAACTGAAGAGCAGTAGTGCATTTATTTCATTTACGATGGCACATGATATTTTATTTCGATATAATAAATAGAGCACACTGAAAATACGCTTGTAACAATAGAACCATATTTCACGTAGTACTTTTTTTACGACAAAGAACATTTTATATATTCATCTCTCAGTAGATTCGAGCGAGTAGTCAGTAAAAATAAGATTTGTGTCAAAAAAATCGAAGCTTTTCGAGCGCTTTTGCGTCATGGGTATAGTCCGGCTTACCGATCACTGGCATGCACAAAGGGTAAAAAAAAAAACAAAATAAACAACCGCGCTTTTATACCGTCACGCGTCGCTCTGTGAAAAAAAAAAAATATAAAACAAAAATAGAAGGAAGAAAGAACGGAAAGAGCGTTGAAACTAGAAATTCCAGCGTAGAGGCGACGTGAAGTGCGATCAGCGTATCATCGTCAGCCGATCGCGACTAATTGTCAACTGACAATTCCCGCCAAATTTATTACCCTCGACTGCAGCCTGGCCGTCACTGTGTGTATGCGAATGTGTGGCAGCTCTCGATATTTCACTTCTCTCTCTCTCTCTCTCTCTCTCTCGTACTCCACAGAGTTCCTAAGTTGCGCAATCGTGATGAATGATTTTCCGTTGACTTAGGAATGGGCTTGAATGCGCGCGTATCTGTAGGGTGTAATGAAGCAAGTGTCTATCTACTTGAGCTGATTTCTGCTGACTTTTGGCCCTCGTCTATCATAAATAGACATGTGCATTTCTAACGTTTGACTACTTGATGGAAGAAAAGTATTTTCTTATCGTGATTGTCGGAGGATATCGCAGCAATAATGATACGAGAATTCGGTAATTCTTAGTAAATATCAATACTATTCAGGTGATCTGCCGGTCTTTATGTATATAATATATGTCAAAAGCGAGTCTCTATTTTGGTTAGTGTGTTTCATTTAAAGAAAGTTTTTTATTTATTAAGTATAGATTTACTTTTTATTCTATTAAACTTTCATGCTAAAGCAAAAAAGCTAGTGCTAAGAGCCTTAGCGGTTATAATGAATATCACAGAGTGTAGTAAAGTAAAAGTAAAAATTAGATATGTTCTTAGGAGTTTATAGGGAAATTTTAGGGAAAATACAATAGAAACACCTTTCTAGCTATACGTGTAATAACAAGAGGACTGAAACCGATTGCCGTAATTTTGTATGGCCTTTCGAATGATGTAAAATCTGTATGAGTTTCCAGTAGAAACAATTTTTATCTGATAATCCTGTTAGTCTTTCTTAAAAACAATTTCAATATTTCAGTATTATAGAAAAATTACCTTAATAAGATAAAATCGACAACAAAAATTTAATAAGTTCAAAAATATTTGGATTTAGAATGAATACTGAATTTGATAAAAAAAAATAACTATGCTTCGAAAGTTATGGCAAATAGTACATTTCGATACTAGTGCGATAAAGTGATTTATTGTCGTTTAGGCGTACGAAATCTATTTCTTGCTCACGTTTGGAGCCGCATTTTATGGCACAACGTGTGAGCAGCTCAATTTATCGCACACGTCTTTTGTCCATCATGTGCGGTAAATCAAGCTTTTCGCACGGAGTTTCATAATAGTACATTATGTAATTTCTACAGAAAATATAGGCTGTTCAATGAGTGTGAAGTTTACAACACGAGACGTAGGCAAACTCATGAGCTGAAGGCGACCATTTCTCTTTGAGAAAACTGTACTTTAAATAATGTGAATCTCTAATGCAGATTTCTTTTGTTTATGAAAATCTGCATGAAGAGCATGTTGGAATGACAACTAGATGCCGTCCCCAGGTTCCCGCGCTATTTACGCCCCTCATAGCCATTAGTGGCCAAAAAAGAGACAGTCGCCACCCCGAAACCACCCGCTTCTTCATTGGTCGTCTTTCCACTCTTCTACACAGAGACATGAGTCTTCGCCGCTCCCCAGAGTCATCAGACTCCTCCATTAGAACACGTTGTCTCGGAGCGTTTTCTTACCTTATCTACGATTACCTCTGGGTTCTGCCTCTCCAAGCGCTTCATCATGACCTCGCGGGGGGCAAAAATCGTTGTCTTGGTCGACCACTGACCACTGTAGTTTGCTCTAGTCAACCGTTATGTGCGGAGCATCCTCCCTGGGCGATCAATTAGGAACGCTCAGAATCAGCCATTCCTTATCCGTGGCCCTGCCATAGTGGAAGACCAAGGCTTCCCGAAGTCACCAGTTGACCTCTTGACCTCGACAATGTCCATTTTTCCTTTTGTTTTCGTCGGTGTCTGAATCGTAAGCCCTCGTCGCGGGCTTATTGATATTTTAATAGGTAAACTTACTGTTATTTAATAGTTGCTGATTGGACTAACAAGGCTCGCGTGTAAAACCTTAAAAGAATTGTATAGATATTATATTTAAACCAGTTATACTAAATTGTGTTACCTATATGTATTAAATTAACACGCCCAACGATCTAAGTGCTTCGGACTCAGACCTCGCAGCTTGTACCGATAGCGTTCTAGCGAATTGATTATATTTAAAACAAAAAAATGTATTACCCTACCAACGAATAACCGAGTCTGGTAGTATCTCTAATATTTGAAATACAATTTTCGGTTCCTAAGAAATAAAATTGAAAAATTCCAACGAGGGATGAAAGTGGAGAGTCTATGGACGCATTATATTTTATTGTTCATGAACTATATAGGAAGACTTTTTCGAACTCTAAATATCGAGATTTCGAAAACTATTTTTCTTACTATTTCGGCCGAAAATTCGCTTTTCGTACCTATATACTTCGACCGAAAATTCTCAAGTCCCGCCTGTCCCGCCAGTCTTCTTTTTTTTGTGATATTTCCATTAAAGATTCTAATATAAAATTTGCAAATTGCACTATTAATGGTAATGTTATTAATAACTATTACTACTATGTAAATACTGATCAATAAAAAGATTCAAATAAATATTACTGAATAAATTTTATTGCTTGTACAAAAATACTTTATCATTAACGTCATAAATAAGAAATTATAATGTTTAAAATAATGTTTATTTAGAATAATGTTTATTTATAATTTATAATTTATTATAATTTATTTTATTCATTTATCTAACTATACATTACAATACAAAATAAAGTAATCCATTTTTATTTATTTTTTTTTTGTTCCGCGATTTGCACCATCCGCTAATCAACAAACCTCGCTACGCTCGGGTCGTAAATGTTAGCGGATTCTGTAAAACCCTTCGCCCCTCAATCGTTATCATGTACTCCCTAGCTAGCTCGCCTGTACACCTACTTTAATTATAGATTATAGTGAATTCTCGAACTATATAAGCGGTCAAGTTGGTATAAGCCTCGACAGAAAAACTTACTAACGGTGAGAGAGACAAAGAGGAACAAAATAATGGCCGCAGCTGTCGAAGCAGACGAATCCTGCATACCGAGTTCATTTTCGTTTCGTGGTCGTTAATTAGAAACAAATTTTCGGCCAGGTAGCGAGAAAAATAGTATACATTACTCGGAACGAACTTGTCCGGGGTTCCTTATAATGTAACGTACTATTTTAAAAAATTACGTGTTTTTTTTTTCAAAAAATGAACAGTTACTGTTAATCAACTAGAACAATAAGAGATAAGATTCTGAGCCATCATGAACACTGTGTTTTAAGTTAGTTAAGACTACATAAAAAGATATAGCGACGAAAGTTAAGAAAGAATAACGTCGATTCAGGACTTCATATAGGTTAATACGAACTATTTAATTTTCGGTCAGTAAAGTGTATGGTGGGAAATGTAAACTATGAACGTTCTAATTCACATCAAAGTTATTTTGCTACAATCAATTGAAATAAAAGAGAACTTAGATTTCTTTTACCCTCGCTAATTGCTTTTATTAGTATTGTGGGAGAATCGAGAGTCGTAGTCATAAAGAAGGACAGGAAAAGACGTATACGTTGTAGCAATAGAATATGATTCCTTGCGTCCGGAAGTGTGATCCGAGAGACGCTGACTCAACGTTCAATCTGAATACTTTAGCTCCTGTGCGGAATCTTCCAGGATTCCGGAGTTACGAACATCTCGATTTGACGACAGGCCATCAGAAGAGAAAGGGAGACAGGAAGAGTCACTATTCCGTGAATAACCACTGCATATACAGTTGCTTTCATTAAATACCTAGACATTTTCTCCCTTGAAAAAAACTATGGATCAAACTTAACTTTATTAAGAAGAATAAATCGATCAAGTTATTCGAAATTTATTAAAGTTAAAACAATTGTTGGATTTATTTTTTCCTTCTCTTTGTGTCTAAAAATAGCGGTCCCTTTTTCTCGCAATCACAATAAGTCTTCGAAGGCAGTTCGAAGGAATTGATGAGTACGGGCACGTATGTACATTTTATGTAAAATCGAGGGGTCTCAAAGAAACCATTCACCGGGGAGCTATTTCGGCATTATGTGGATATAGAAACGTTTTGAATATATGAGATGAGAATCCGCAAAAATTTAAATACTTTCAGTTGAAATTGTGGAGAAGAAAGAAGGCTATGCATCGATAAGGACATGGAAATCATCGAAACCTTAGAGCGGTGCAAGCGAGATATTTGAATGGGTTTAAATTTTCATTTCGGTTATTTAAAGAAATAAAAATCCGTCATGGAGTACATTATTGGTTATCTCAGAAATACTATAGAAAAATTGCATTGTTAGAAATAGAAGGCCTGAAAATATGGGTTTGAAGTGTAGATCGATTAACCGATGGACCAAATAAAAAAAAAATTTTTAATTTTCCTTTTTTTATTTAGAAATTTGATTCATCTCTTCAACGATACTAAAGCTTCAATCTCGTAAAAATAATCGCACGCACATGTATATGTATATTTATCAAGAAAAACTTTTAATTGTTATATTTCGGAGATAAGCTTTTAAATGCAAAATGCCACCGAGTACATGTATACTGACTAGTTTATTTTGCGAAATTCGTAAATCTATTTTATTTGTAAACACATTTGTGCAACAATTTTTGAGAAAAAATTTACAGACTTTTTTTGAGGATTGTAATTTTTTCCTATAAAGCTGCTAAAGTTTGTATTGCTCCCTTATAGTGGAAATTTTGGAAATGTGAGATATATCGCTACTATGTGCTGTCGCACTTGGTTTTCTCAAAGAGTTTTAATCTTTTTCAATGATGTAATTTAATATTCAATTGGATAGATACAATTTTCACCAAAAATGTATTATATTTCTTATCAAAAATTGTCATAAATTTTAATATTGTAAAAAAAAACCACCGAAGCAAGGAACAGTCGATTACGAAATCTAGTCAATGCTAAAATGAGTTAAGACTCGAGATGCATACCAAACTTCAAAAAAAAAAAAAATAACTAAGAATTCAAAAGATACGGTGAAACACACACACATACTCTTTTTTGAAATCCATCAAAAAATGCAATCAAAAAATTTTGATCGATACAAAACTTTCTTTTTGAGAAAGAAAAAAAAATCAAAATAATATTATCGGTTCGGTAGAATAAGGTTTTACCCCATCGAATTTTGAGTTTAGAAAATTTGCAATCTCGCAAACGCATTTTTCCAAATTAAAGTTATTAGCAATTGCATATAGTGAAATAGTATATGATTAATTATATAATAGATGTTTTATTGTATAATAATAGAACGATTTTTACAGTCCAAACTACTTAGATGAAAAAGTAATCTTTTGTATCCTTGCGAGCAAGAATTAGTTTCCATGCAAAAGAATAAAACGTATTCGCGTGATCGAAACTTTTCCAAACCGAAAAAAAGAGTCGCCCCTTTTTTACCGAGCCCTCGACATTATAAGAAGTACTTTTTGAACAGAGAGTCGATATAAGTTATTTTTAACATTAGTGCAGAAGAATAATTAATATTTTTTTTAAAAAAGTTAACCCTGATACCTTTTTTATACAATTTCCCGAGCCTCGCGACAAACATACTTATGTCAAGTACGTATCGCGAGAACCGAGAGAGAATAAAAAAATTAATGTTTTTTCTTAGTTGTCCAAGAAACTTGGTTCTATGTATTAAATTTCGTAAGCTTGATGAGGATGGTATAAGTATTAGAGAAGCCATCGGAACGTCGTAGCAATGTGACATTTTTAATAAAAGGTGCTGTTAATTATTATCTATTTGTTCTTTGACGATCATTTGAGCCTTTTACAGCTTTAAAAGTTATTTTAGTAAATTTAATTGTTATTTCATTATTTTTAATGTGCTTAATAATATCGTTTCTTAAAATCTTAAAATTTTATTAATATTTTTGTATAAATGAGGCTTATAAAAAATATATAATGTACAGATACGGTTTATATATTACATATACATTCCTTGTTCAAGGTTCGCAGTGAGCGCATGTGTTTACATTCGGTTAAAGCATACTTAATTAATATTAATGAATCAGCAAATAGACTTAGAACGGTTAATCATCCCTACTAAATTTCTGCTCCATCGCGATTGGTACCTCTAGCCAACGTGGCTGATCGATCTAACTATCTACCTCAACAAAACATCCGCACCTTTACAATCAACGGTTTAGCAACCTTGAGTTATGCAGCGATTGCCTAAAAGGACCTAGTACCGAAGCGTGATCAAGCTCTTGTTATGGATTGCAACGAAGGTTTGAATCTGATCAATTACTTATTTGAGTGCCATAGATGATATAGTGTAACCAAAAAATGTGATTTACGCCTGTAGAATTTCCAATAACGGAGTATGTATCTGGGTAGTTAATAAAGAATTTTGAGCATATGTAACTGATAAATATGAGTGTTAAAATTATTGAAATATTGAAAATTGAATGTAAAAGTATGAATTGTCGGTAACTATGCTTAACTAACTTCCCCTGAAGTAAATATCTTCTTTGGTAAAAATTTAGATTTGAAAGGGCCCTTGTGTTTGTTTAAAATAGATTGATACATTAAAGTACGTTGAAATTGACTTTTTAATGAACTATGTGCGAAATTAAACTTCTCGTGCCTTTCTTCTTTGCTCGAAGTACTGGATTTTTACATACGATCTGTAAAACTACCAGAAACCATAATATTTCGCGCATGGTAAAGTCGAATAAAAGATAAATTTAGAATTTAATTAACCTTAACTGCATCTTATAGCTCTAGATGTAAATAATAAGTAATTATTTTTAAAGTATTATCCATCACGAAGTAAAATTTTAAAGCTACATTTTAATGACGCATTTAAAAAATTTTATATAGTGTTGGATAATATATTGCAACAAATGATTTAATTTGAGGAAGCTAAATGCCGATAAGCTATCAGCGGTTTTTTTCTTGTTCTTCTGTCTAGATGTATGCAATATTATAAGTATTTCACAGATATATTGAGAGCAATAAAATAAATTGAAGGAAGCTAAGTGCCAATCTATTTGAAGCTTTTTATGTTTACAACATATATGTATACATGTATGTGTGTGTATGTATGTGCGCACGCGAACACGCGCGTGTGTGTGTGAGAGAGAGAGAGAGAAAGAACTGCATACTCGTCACGAACCGGAATACGATTACGTATTTTGGTGCAAAACTTCAAGTCAATCGGACAATCCATTATCTTGTTAGTATGCCCAACGCTCCGAAAAATGCCTGTTTTCGAATTCTGCGCATGATTTAGAACCGGCTGCAGGATCGATTTAGTTCCAACCGATACCAATTTCTTTATAGAAAAATACTTTATTGTACGACCCGAACTACACCGTTTGATTTGTATTCCTTTTTTCAATGAATTTCAGTAATAAAAATCCGAGATATATATTTTATATGCGTTTTGTTTTGTAATATTTCCAGATATATTTTAAACGCGTTTTGCGTATATTCTTTGAATTATACGGGTACATTCGGAATTCGATATTTATAAATTTCATCAATGGCACGCTTAAACCATGTATCATTCGTACACAATACCTCCATCCAGAATTTTTCGACCAAAAGAATCGGGAAATATAGAGCGGAGCAACTGTAAACGATTGTTCTCAACTAATTCGCTAAAATAAAAGACAAAATATTGTCAGTTATTAAAACAGGCAAGCGATTTATCTCGCATAAGGTATTTTTTATGGTAAAAAGCGGAATAGGTCGTGAATTATTGAATGTTCAAATTCGAGAGGGAAACGAAAAAAAAAACATAAATAAAAGTATTGAACGAAAAATTGCCTTTCAATTTGAAGTTCATAAAACAAAGAGCATCTCGCGAAGCGGCGAAATGTGGATATACAGAAATTTCATCAATCAGAAATTTTCGGAACAAAACGAATTATCAAGTATGAAGAAAGACACTTCCACTCGCCATGAAATAAAAGCGTATTGGCCGCTTTCGTTTCACTCTTTTCACGAGATGCACTGCACCGAAAAGCGTTATCAAGTTATGCTTGTTATTACGCGTATATATATACATATATGCGAGTGCAGAGCGAGTACAGCGCTTCCAGCTGTTGTATATGCGAAAGGTAGCCACAAAATTGCGTTAACTTTCTTCGTTATTTAAAATGGAGTCAAAAGAAGCCTTTTCCGCGAAAAAATAGGAATGGAAGTATTATATTTCGCGAAGGTTTGTGGTTACGCACGGAGAGAAACTGTTTATGCTCAGTTTTCAGCTCTGGATTTTTCTGTATTATGTATATTTTTAATGGAATATACGAGAAACCAATTTTCATACTGAACTTTTACAAATATTATACGCCAGGCAGTTAAACTTGTGATGCTTGACCATATTCTTTTTTCAATTTAAATAAACTCCAATGTTTTTTTTTGCAAATCATCCAATAGTTTATTTAATAAACTCCGACGTTTCGTGGAAGTACGTATTGAAAAAATATTTTTAGTTTTGTTAAAACAATTGAGGTTTCCTTGAAAAAGGTCATGTTGGCTTGTTCCAAATAAAGGACCTAGACGTTGAAAATTGGATGGATTGCAAAAATGCCATTGGCGTTATTTAATTCAATCAATTAAAAAAATCATCAATAATATTCTCATATGTTCTTCTTTTCAATTAATATTGTTGGTTTTTATTGCACTTCCACCTCAATGATATATCGATATTTACTTTTTATTAAAAGTAAATACACAGACCATTTTTATTCTGAGGATTGCTCCTCTTCAGCGCTCTATCTATTCAAACTTTCTAGCCTGTATTCCATTCTGACTTTTATGATAAAAGACAATAAAGCGTCTCGTGAGATATGAAAAAGTTTTTCTCAGTCTTGAATTTTAATATGTAACGAGCATAATAAGAACATATTTTATGGAAATTGGAAAATTGTGTTAGTTGAAGTTGTTCGCAAGTACCTACTTGTAATATTTATTCGACATACTTACAGAGCAAAATACACCACTCGACACCCAGTCACCGTAATATAACCAGAAAAAAATGCATCATCCCCAAGCAAATCACACATCTCAAACACAAAAATCAGAAAAGTTCCCAACTTACCATAAAGCTCGCCACCACGTCACGCAATAAATCCTCGATAAATTCCACGTCATTCCTCAAAGCACTCAGCTCGCGCTTACAGAATTACAAAAAAAAACAATCTTACGCTCTATACACTCCTCGGCACAATATAAAAATTTGCGTTCCAAATCGACCTGCCTCTCTTCCTCTCTTACCCTCAGTCACCCAAAAACATACATATAGATATATATTTGAACGTCACACGTGTGTGTATGTGCCATACTAAAGCGGAAATCGCCTGGTCATTTTTCCAGGAGACGGTCTGAGGCTGATCGATGGGGTTGCCGGGAGCACCGGTGAAAAAAGGGAGGACAGCAGCAGCACCAGCGGGAGCAGCAGCAGTGCCGGGAACAGTAAGCACACACAGCAGCCGACGCAGCAGCAGCTGAGGACAACCACGTCGACGATCGGGAAGACTCATTTCGCCGACGAGGGCAGCGAGAACGTGACCGCTCTGGTCGGCCAGGCAGTCGTTTTGTTATGTAGGGTTAAGAATCTCGGGAATAGAACGGTGAGTCCACTCAGGCATGCATGCGAGCGCCGCTCTCGTAGATATAGAACACAGTTTGGATCTGCTCTCTCTCTCTCTCTCTCTCGCTCTGGTTCTAAGTTTCTGGGCTTTCTGATTTCGGGACACTCGGGATGCAAATGCCGCGCTGTAGGAGAGGAAAAACGTCGATCGTTATCTGGGACGCTTGCTTTCAACTTTGGGATTGCGAGGATATGTCTCTTGCTGCGATGTTACGTTTTTGCTCATTCTTCAAGGTCTTAAATTGTTATGCGAACAATTTTTTAATGCAGACGCTGCTCTTGAATAATTGCAGGATTAAACTTTTTACTTACGATAAATAATAGTACTTATCTTCGAAAGTTCTTTATGAAAATCTTTGATATCACCTATATTTCACCGAAAAGTATTATTAATTGATCAAGGGAAATCAGTATGAATAACGAGGAAATTGAATTTATTGTTAAACATTCAGAAGCTTAAATATATCTTAACTTAATTCAAAGAATAAAATATGAAGAATGAAGATAGCGTTTATTTTTACGACTAATTTATCATATTTTTCATTTCAATTATAATAAGAATTCAATTCTGATACCCATTTAATGATAATATAGTATTGCGAGACTATGTGTCAGAATGATGTATTTAATATTGATCAGCGATTGCATTTTGCGTTACATTTCAAAACTAATTTCTCCAAAAAACCTTATCAGCTATGCAATTTCGCATAAATTAATGACATTTCCAGACATCAATTATAATATACGATACGGTCTTGACTGGAACCGTTTAATAGCATAATCTTGTAGTAATCAATATAGTAACATAATTTACTATAAATGGCCCTAAAACCATTAGAATGGTTATACGAAATTAGATTGATTCAAAAACATTACAATTTTATTATCAATTTTCTTTTGTAGTACTTAATTCTTGTTTATATAAAAAATACTAACACTATACTTCAATTAAGGCAATATTTAATAATTACGAGAATTCATTGAATAAAAATAATAAAGTTTGCTTTACAGTTTTGACGGATCGATCATTTATAATTTGATCAGAAATTGTATGTAATTAATACTTACACTGTAACGGTCAAGTTTTTATATTATTCTACCACATTTGTCTGAATTTATCAATACTCGAAAATATTTGCAGTTTTTTTTGTATGGAACAAATGATGTCAAATAGGACGGTAGAAATATAGAGAAATATTCAATTTTGACTCTAAACATCGCTTGGAAATCATTTCATCTATTCGCACAAAGGACCTTTAATTATTTACAATTGATATTGTTCGGTAAGATCTTAATTAAAGACATTTAATGAGCGAAATTGGAGTTTAAACGACCCGTTTCTTAATGAATCGCACAAATAATGTATTGAACTAAGGGGAAATGACTTTCTAAGGGCTATTCAATCAAAGGATTTCTTGAATTCACTAAAAAAATATTTCTACCCAAGGTTTGCGCCTAATGAAAGCAATATTCTTTAGGGATGGAGAAAGTAATAAGAAGAAAAAATAGAATTGCGGGAGAAAGAAAATAGTGAAAGCTCGAAGGGCTGAACCATTATATTGAAATCAAAAGTGGAGGTCCCGACTGGAATTAGACTTTAATGCCTTTTCAGGTATAGCCGTTTCCTGTAAATAAGAAACTCCATTGAATTGATTTTAAGCCTTAATTAGGGTTAACTGTACAAATTATGAAAGATGCTTGATAAAAGAAAATACTGAAATTATTAATAAATAAATCAGAGTCTATTCAATACGTATATTGTCGCTAACAAATGATTGTTTCGAGTCACTATTATTCAAGCGCATTTCCTTTTTATAAATAATTAAAACTGTACGTCTTGTTAAAGTGAAATTATCGATTTTACGTCAGAGAGAAACGGCAACGGATACTGCAACCGTTGCATTTGCCATCTTATTCTTCAAATGAAGGCGTACTTAGTGGAAAAGTTTTCGAATAATCATAAAGTAATTGGCTTGTTAAAAGAGACTTTATCGTAAAGATACCCCTTTAAATCCTGGAATATCTTGTAATAAGATAAAATTAGAGATCGTTGGGGGGGGGGGGGAGGCGTTTGTTATTTTATCCCTTGATAAAAACAGAATTCTCACTGTTCTTCGCTCACAAGTACCATTAATTGTAAAATACTTTTAATGCCAAACTTTTGGCCCAACTATTTTATTAAGCTTCTCTTTCATAACTAATTAGTAAGCAGTACAGAATTAAAGCTAATTTTTGTCCGACCTGAATAAGCAAGAATAAAATTAAAAAAAACGATATACTAGCATGCATAAATTATATTTATTCCTGAGGAAGTATAAAAAAGTGCGTTTTTTTCTTCCGATCAAAGGTGAAAATGTTTTCATACTAAACAAGGAATATCTCACTAAATCATATTTAACACGTGACAGAGTTGTACGTGATTCGGTGTTACGAATCGATGAAAAGTCAAGTTTTTCATGCTTCGTCGCCTCTACTCGTTTTCTCTGTGGCCCCCTACGTTCTTTTAACGGGCGAAGCACTCTGTTTGAATCCACTGGCAGTATTTTATGCTCACAATTCTAATTATGTTAATTTAGTTGCAACGTCATTATTTTTTATTATGTAGCTATAGAGTTTACTAAAAATATTTTTAAATGAATATTATCGTAATTAATATGTTGTAATTAACTTTGTATTATTTTAATCTGATTTATAGGTTTTCATTTATCAAGTAAATATAATCCAATATTTATGTTTGAAAAACTTCCTTCGAGAAGTTTTTTCACAGATAAGGCAAATTACACGGCTCTATAGATCGAGCAAAGTGTCCTTTATCCATATCAATCGCTATTAAAAACGAAACCTTTGAAAAGCCTCTCTTATCTCCAAGTACGCACACTTTCTTTTTTCACATCTCACAAAACAAAGTGCTTAGCCGATATCGAATAATACAACTCAACGCTGCCCCAAGATGAGAAAAACATTTTCTAAAGAAAGAAAAGCTAAAGGGATAGGGAAGAAAAAAACAGACGAAAGCTGAAAGAAATTCAATTTCCTCGCTGGGCTCATAGTACGTACAGTTCGGAACCGGTACATCGATAGCGTTCTAATGAAGAGGTAGAGAGAGAGAGAGAGTGAGAGAGAGAGAGAGAGAGAGAGAAAGAGAGAAGGGATGTCAAAGAAAGAAAAAAACGAAAGGAGCGCGAACACCGACCTAACGACGCATATATACATTGCGACGTGGTTTAGATCAAGATCCTCGTTAGACGATAAGGAAATTACTGGCCGAGGGGTGAGGCCGACATATTGAATTAGATCGAACCCAACAAAAAGCTATCGCTACCTACATGCGATCGAGAAAAAAGAAATATGAAAGAGAGGGGGAGAGAGAGAGAGAGAGAGAGAGAGAGAGAGAGAGAGAGAGTGACAGGGGGAGAGGGTTATAGACTCAGAATATATATGTGGAAGTATGGGAGGAATTAATGGACGGGGACAGGATGAATTTTCAATGTTCGGTCTGGTCTTCTCTCGCTTGCAGGTGTCCTGGATAAGAAAGAGGGATTTGCATATCTTGACGTCTATGGCGCTCACGTACGCGAGCGACGCGAGGTTCACCGTTATCGGTAATACGGAGACCTCGGACGATTGGAATCTGCGAATAGATTACGTGCAGCCGAGAGACGAAGGCATATACGAGTGCCAAGTCAACACCGAGCCGAAAATACACAGGGCGGTCTATCTCCGAGTTCTAGGTGGGTTTCCTCCCTTCCCCTCCCACCTATTCCTCTTCTACACCCTTCCCTCCATCAGAGGATCTGCAGCTGCCGAAGCTTTTCTGGCTGCTACTCGCATGCGCTGCTGCTGCTGCTGCTGCTTGCGATATGTAATTTTCCCTTCGACTCCTCTGTCTGGCCCAAACGAGTTATATCCCTGGAAATAATATTTTTCCTGTATTTTTCGGGGGTGCGGTGCTTGTTTTTCCGCGGTAAATATGGAAATTAATGGTAATACTCTTGGTCTCTGCTCCCCTTCTTTATTGTGCATGATGTACGCGTTTGCTTCTAATGTTCGGACTTTTATCCTTTTAGCTTCCCGTGTTACGTTTAACTTACAATGAGCTAAAAAAAGTGTAGAAAATATATCGTTCAATATTTCTTAACTCACAATGGCTTAATTGAAAGATTATAATACCTTGTTATCAAGTTTATTAAATACATAGCTTAAAAAAAAAATTAGTAAATTTTATGCAGAACTTTCTGTGATTTTTTTTGAGTACACTTTGATTTTTTTTTTGAAAATTGAATGAAAAAAAAGTGTTTAGTTTATTTTTTTAGTTAGGATATTCAGATACGATAATGGTGAAAAACGTTTTTATTTCGATACAGCCATATTCAGGCTTTAAATGGTTAAGGGGGGCGAGGTAAAGGGATTGGGTAGGCATTTGATTAATTTTGTCGTTGCTAAATCTCGAGGGTATATTATTTGTTATTATGTCCTTTAACATCGTGATCTAAAATCTTGATAAACGTTGACTAAAGAAACTATCAATTTAACGGGAAATTATAAATGGTGTGCGAAAAATAAAATGTCACTGCAGCACGGGCGTTGTATTGTTGCACTAATTGTTATTGTTGGTAGCATTTATTCAGGACAGTTAACAACCTCGTGTAATCCGATTTTATTTCCTCCGTGTTTACGCTCTGATCAATATTACCTTTAATTGGGTCGTTTGGGTTCATCATCCCCTTTTTATTTCGCGTTTTGACCGTCTCTAGTCTAATTTTATTGGTCCCTCTAAGCTACTTTAGTTTGAGTGCCGAGACTTTATGAGTTTTTAGGTGCTGGCATTTTATGTGTTTCTTAAGCGGTACTTAACATTAAAAAAGTTATAGTGTTTTGAGGCCTGTTACGCGATAAATAATGTCTTTAGATAAAAAAAATTATGGTTTCATTCTTTCTCTTTTAACGAGAGCACGAGTTATGGCGAAACTTTGAATTTTTTATTCATCTTGCAACTCTTTAAAATGATTTGGATGTGGTATTATGCTTACCGAATTGCAAATAATATTTCGCTCAATTAGCAGAATAAAGTGTAATAAGCCGTACAACAAGATTATTTAATTAATTATAAGGAAAGATTGAAAAATCAAGAATATTTGTAGATTTCAGTTTTCAACTGATTAATCTTGATGAAAAAATGTAGGTTCAAACTTATTTTTATATTGCACGAATTTTTCTATCTATTTTCATATAGTTCTAATTATACAAAGTTTTTTCTATTTTATCCTGAGGAGATATTTTAAATTCAATAAAACTTTTGAAACTTAAAATATTTCAAATTGTCTTTCCAAGAAGTTTATGAAACTAAAAGAGTGTACGTACGAAAAATGTAATACTTTTTTAAAATGAAAACTCGGTAAATATATTTTCATTTCAATTTCAACGAAGCTTTAATATCTTCAATATTTATCGTATCACTGTCAAAAGCAAATTAGTTTTGAAAAATGCGTAAATATATACTGCACGTTTGAGTACGAAGGAATTTAGCGCTACTTATTTTTCTGAATGCAATAGTATTCAAAGAAAAATCGTCTGCTAGACTGCAGAAACGTTTCCATGGATAAAAGTGTATATATCTTTCGTAGTTGTTGACTGAACCCTGTAATACTTGAATAATAAGCAAGCCGCTCGTGCATAAAAGTATGTTATGCTAGAGAATATAAAAACTGCTACTTAATAACATTTCTAATTATAGTTACGGTAGTTCTTACTGAGAAGGGAAAATACATAAGCGCATTCAATGGAAATGAATCGGCGGAGAAGCCAACACCTTTAATACTTTTAATAACTGATAAAGAAAATAACATTTGGTGCATTACTTATCCCTCTTTTTTATTCATAAATCAACATCAACTTTTATTTAGTTTTATTTTGTTAATTTATTTATATGAGCCATGACTGCAAATGATTTTAATGATTTAATTCACTTACACAACATACATACATTTATATGTAATAATAATCCATATAAAATACTGCATAAGATCGTATTTATAAAAATCGAACACGTAAATTTCTGATTTCATCGATTGTTTATTCGTAGAAGATAAATGTAGACTAAAAGCTCATAGCGTACATCCAGGAACACAAACTAAAGTAACAATATTTTTCCTTGATCAGAGTCAAGTTCCTATATATTTAAACAGACTCTCTAACCAATACCCGACCAAATTCACAGTAAAGACATAAAATAAACTGTGCACCGCTCGAGCCTAATCGCCATGCAGCTCTGCACAAAGCCTTCCACCTCCTTTCCACGTTCAAATTAGTTTCCACTTCCCTCTCTCGCGATGAAAGAGGAAGCCTCCAAGGCTGTATATCTTTCGAAGAACATTCCCAGCAAGCGGACCGTTCGTGTTCCTCTTTAAAAATCCTTACATTCTCTCCCGCGCCGGGGGATATTTTTCTTCTCCACTAGTTTATACCTGTATAACCTCTGCCCATCCCCCCTATTAACTTAATAAACAAGTTGGCTTATCTTAACCTGGGCGCCGGGCGCTTTTACCCCGTCCCCGCTTTAATCGTGTTTCACAGACGTCCAGGCCGAGATTTTGGGCCCGGAGGAGGTGTACGTGAGGAAGGGCAGCACGATCAGTCTGACCTGTATGGTGAACGCGCAGGGCGTGCCGCCGAGCAACGTGACTTGGTACCACGCCGGCACGATCATCGACTTCGACGGACCGAGGTGAGCTACTCGCACACTTATCTCTCACGTTTTTTTTCCTTTGTGCTCTGGTATACATGTATGCATGTGCAGGGTGTACATGCAAATCTCGCGCAGAGGTGACTTGTAACGTCTGCTGATAAAGTAACTGAATTATTTTTATGGGAGTTTCGTATTGGGGGGTGGATAATGATCATTAGATTGGATTTATTGGACAGATAGTGTCATCAATCAAAAATGAATTATTGCGCGTTCTTATTGGGCGAGCAATGTTTATTGCCTATGCAGTTGATAAAATAATAATATAAGAGTAAAAAGACACTTTATTACCGTTGTATTAAATATTGTCGGTAAATAAAATTGTAACTGTATGCTAAACGGAAATTTTTTTAATTTTAATCGCAAAACATAATATTTTGTAAATGTATTGCAGCAGAACTGAACGTAAAAGAGAGCTTAAGCAATTATCAACATCGTGTATATAGGTAAAAATAAAAAAAAAATTTTAAAATAAACCCACCGATCTATTTTATCTCGGGTATTAAATTTTATTCCTTTAACATTAATTTTATTTGTACCCGGTATTTTTGTATTTATCGTTATTTACTCGCTACTTTCGTGATATATATTTGTAAATAAATTGCAGATTTTTCAGGGTAATAACATTTCGTTAATGGAATAAGTTTTTTAAAAATATTTAATAAATGAATGCTGAAAGCAGTGTATTTTTTGGTAAAATTTAGCAGTATGGAATAAGAGTTTAATTAATTCCAGATTCTTGTTATTATAGCCAACAGCGCCTAAGAGGTAAATTATTTTCAATATTTTCTTTAAAAAGCGCCTCCTTTTTAGAATTTAATACACTTTTTATACCTCGTCCAGAACTTTTAACTTTCATTAAATTTTCTTTACTCAATTTGAAAATGTACAGTAGGTCATCATGAGTAGTTTCATATTCGATGAAAGAGAAATATTTTTAATTCAAAAGTAACTGTAATTAAAGTTCAAAGGAGAGCGTGGAAACATGCTGATGGTGCAATCCTTCGATGCAATTTTCTTGTAAAATTTTCCATTGTGTTCGAATCTGTAATTGATATGCCACTGCGTGAAGCGACCGGTAAATTATAACTTGATTAAAGTAGAAATGATTACACGGAAATGTTACCAGTATATGCACTCCTGCTAATTAAAGAAGTAAAATATATAGGAGTGAAAATAAACGAAAGAATTCGGATTCAATAGACCGTTTGCAAAGAAAGACTGCAAACTATTTCGACGATTAAAGTGTGCTATTCAGTGAAATTATCGACAGAAGCTCGTGTTGACAGTCATAACGCGAACGGTTTGCTAAATTATTCAGAAAATCCGTTCTCATGTCGTCACTTACGAGCTCGCCATAAATTTCCAAAATGTGCAACTTTGATTTTTCGACCAAGTTCCCCGTGTCCCTCCCCCGCCCCTGAAAAATTAAAATCACTTTACGACTAGTTTAAATTTACTTGACTATGTATGACTTTCTGAAATGCGGGCTTTTTATTGCAAATTCCCCGGGCAACATTAAAAACTTAACGACCATAAATCCAATGCATATTAAGGCCCCCGCGATGCTCTTAAAAATGCGACTCCAAACAGAAAACCCTATCAAGCGCCGAGAGTTGGCTTCCTCTCTACATGAACATAACTCGTGTTTTTAATAAAAAAAAATTTTTATATTCCCTGGTGTGACAGCTTTTGAAATATACGACAAGCGTCGCGGCTATCTAAGTTCGTGGTAAATTTCAAAAACAAATTATAAGCCTCGTATTATTATATTTATTAAAGATGGATAGATTTGAATATTCCACTCGAGCGTAAATAAAGTGCCGTTATAAAGGAACGTTTTCCTGGGGGGACGCGCCTGTTTAATTAGCAAACAAGGGACGAGAAATTTTTTTTAAATAAGGTGACAATTTTTACAACTCCGCGAAATTTAAAGCAGCCATGTAAGCTAACCTATTAATTTTTTTTATAGCGCAAAAATCCGACGCTCCACAGCGTTTCGTAAATATCCTCGCTGCGTTAACTGTGTATCTCCCCCGATCGCCCTCCCCGCTCCTGCCTTCGTTATACGCGTTTTTAATATGTCATTTCGAAATTCTGAATTATTTTGATTACATGCATAGTCGAGTGCGTTACGCCGTTGCATTTTAAAACTTTTCAACGAGATCGCATATGTGGAAATCATTATAACTTTTCATCATTAAAAATTAACAACTTTATTCACGAGGCATGAAAATGTCACGCTTACACGTGCGTATGTTAAAAGTGTGCGTAGTATATTTCGTTTAAAATTAAGTAATTTTTTTTGTAGGCATTGAAGCAGCTGTACCGATAACGCATTACACGGTGGTATAGTCGTTGTGTTTCTTTAATGAAACGACTCATTTACTTTCGTGTAAATTATTCCAAAGTTCGTGTGTTGTATATAGCTGCTAACGCGTGGATTTATAGGAGAGAGAAAAAACGAAGGGTATTTTTAAAGCAGTAGTTACTACTATATAAAGTTCGATTAAGTAACTTTTTTTAGCAAAATCGCTTTAACTTTTCTACGGTCAGCAGGTACTTAAAGGAACGGGGAAGAACTTATTACAATCGCGGGAGAGAAACATTTTTTACGCAGCCAGAGAAGTTCTTTAGCATTGTCAGGTGGAACTTTTATAATCGTAACCGTGGATTAAAAGTTCCATTTATACGTTATTCGCCAAACAGCATTTGCAGAAATAGACGATAATAAACTGTCCACGTTAGAATGACCTCTGGCCGTTTCTTTTTTCGCAATTGACAATTTTCAAGGGCATCATAAATTCGGCCTCCCACCGAGTGGTACTTTTTCTAATTTGTGCGCTCGCTACTCTACTGCGGGGGCCAAATTGTACACACACGTATGACAAATGCAAAATCGATACACGCCGCGGAAAAAGTCGCGTGGGGCCGTGCGCGCGGCTGCGAAAATCTTTCGAAACAAACATACACACACAGTATATAGGGCGAGAGTAGCGGCGCGGTGGCCGCCGATAAAGTTCGATTAAGCAAGTAACTTTTCAGCGCCCGACTGTCCTGAATGTTTTACGGCTGGCGTGTCGCATTCAAGGCAGCGATAAATTTGTCGTCGACCCCCGTAATAAAGTGCATTTCCCCAAGCTAATACAATAATTCTCCTTCTTCCTTTTTTCCTTCCTCTCTCTCTCTCTCTCTTTCTCTCACGTGCTCTCTACCTTCGCTCGTAAACAATGAGACTCGCACAAAGTGATCGTCGATACGCTCGTTTGAGAATTTGAAATTTTCTCCCTCTATATATATATATGTATATCAAGAGAGAGAGAGAGAGAGAGAGAGGGAGAGAGCGACGGTCGTGCGCGATAAACGCAAAATCGATACGAGCGCGCTGCGTACAAAGAAAGTCCTTCGCAGCACAGCGAACATGTCGATAAAGTTCGATTAAGCAAGTAAGTTTTTCCGGAGCTCCAGTGCACTGTATTGAATTGTTTGCGAACATGAGTTATTCTTGCCGAGAGGGAGGGAGAACGAAATTTTTCCTTTCCTTTCGCTACTCCCGTTCCTTTATTTTTTTCCTCCGCACTTTTGAATTGCACCGTCTTTCTCGAGCACGCAATTTTTCCCGCGTGTATATATTGTACCAGGAGCTGTTTGCCCGTAAATTGACGTGTCCGGAAGAATTCCGATGTTTAATTCAATTAAAAGCTTTAATTAGCTCTTCTGCGAGAATCTATGCTTTTCCGCGAGTGTTGCAAGATTACGGAGTCTCTAATTATCGGAATTTGCTTCAGCAAGGCTCATTTACTCGGGGCGAACATGCGATTAAGCCATTTAGCGCGGAAAATCGGGAAAAATTTAGTGGAACAGATTTTCTCCGCCTTTTTGTTCCTTTCTCCCCTAAACCTTTACTGCTTTTTTGTGGCTTAAAGAGAGCTTATTTCAATTGTTATACTGCTCGCATTAATACTTTAATTTTTGGATAATTTTCAGTATTGCGCATACATCGAAGCTCGCATACTCACCATGCGTGAAAAACGATCTATGATTTTCCGCTAGAAAGTGCATAAATACAGTTTCTCATCGGCTGAATTTTATATATCAATTAAGGTTTAAGATTGAATTTTATAAAGCAGTTAAAAACTTTCTTCAATCTAAACTTTTCAATATTCATATTTTAACCTCGATTTTCGTCTCCCGAACATTAAATGACACATTTCAAATTCTTATAGCGTCGTTAAATTTTCTTGAATAGATATGCGCGCGCATATTACTCAAATAAAATGTAAAACGTCACTCTTGTGTAAAATAACACTTCAAGATTCGTATAAATTTGCACAAGTGCTGAGACATTTATTTATCATTTATTTTGCCGATAAACAAAACAATTAAAATTCGGTTTTTCGTCGTAGGTACTCGACACTTTCATTCTAAAGTGAGACATTTTCGTTTGCTATTAAAAAAAAAAAGTTTAAAGTTAGCAGCTTCACTTATCGAATTCAGAAATCCTATGCACGTATATTCATTGTATCGTACGGGCAGAGTAAAATAAACATAATTGGAATAAAAAAAGGAAAGTAATCCAAGTAGCGATGAACGCGAGAACAGAGCCAGCGTCGTGATCAAAATGTCCAAACAATCGTATACTCCTAATACCCGTTCCCCAGTGTTTTTCTCCCTTATACCCAGGAGAAGCATAAGAAGAGGAACAAGGGTCAAGTAGAGGAATTCGCGGGCGCGAAAAGCCGCGCAATTAATCAAAGAATTATTTGTAAAGACTCGAAAGAACGCTTCGGTCCCGATAAATCAAACAGCGCCTCGAGAGATTCATTGCGGGGCGGCGCGCTCACTGGGATAAAGTGGAGGATTTTTTCCCCTTTTTTTCAAATCAAAATCGGTTTAAGACTTGAGAAATTCGAGAGAGAAACATCTTTAATGCTCGATTTTCGTCTATGGTATAACTGAAGAAATTGCATTATATATGTTTTTAAATAAATTATAATGCAGGATGATTAAAGAAGTACTCTTATACTAAATTGGATTGAAATACAGTGATCAGAAGCGATGCACGAAACTAGTCATTACTTAGAGCATGGAGAAAAATTTAATATAAACAGTTAGTAACCCTCTACTTGAAGAACAATTTTAAAAAAAAGTCCATACATTGTCCATAATCAAAAAGTTTTTTTAGAATAATTATCTTCGCATACGTGAAGATAATTATTCTAAAAAAATACTAGATGCATGAACTAATATCCAATCTAATCGAGTTATTATATTACGGGAACTCAAGTAAATGTAAAAATTTAAGGCATATATTACCATAATTTATTCCGCTGTGCAGGTATAAAACAGCATTTATTACAAGTTATTAATTATTAAATATTTTAAATAATTCATTAACGAGTAAAAAGAATATATTTGTATTCTTGATGAGTGCATTTGATACAGTTTCAGAATAAAGCATTATACTGATTATGATAAATAATTAATTTTAATAATGGCCTTTATAAAGTTGACAATGCATTTAATTATGGAATAAATTTAAATTGAAATGAGAACCATCGTTAGCTTTGATATAAAAAGTTGTTTTTGTTGACTTTTTTAACTTTAACAAGGAGAGGCAAGTTTGTGTCCACCTTTGATTTTCTCGAAACTTTGTGAGCGAGTATGTAGAGCACCAAAAAATATTAGACATTTATTTTTTTTTGACGGAAATTCCATTTTAAGGGCTAAAATTCACCCTTAAAGTAGGGAAAATAAACACTTGAGGTAGTAAGGCAAATAAGTTAGTAAACAATTTTAATTTCTTTGCTAATTCTGTACATAAAGAGAAGATGAGAAACTATTCTGATAAAAAATATTCTCGAATGAAAACAAATTACGTGTGCTCAAATAAGGCCACAAATAGCTTAGGAATAAAAACCAACCTTATGCAATTCACTCCTAGAGATTTTTACATTATCTATTTTTTTTACATCGAAAAGAATTCCCTTCCCGTGTCACAATTCCCATGTGTATTATAAAAAAGAAGCTGCACACAGCAATGTAACAATATGCTGTGCTAAGCGGGAACGCGCTAGACTATGTCATAACTCAGAACATACAAAAGTATTTAAGTTAAAATAATAAAATTTCAGAGGCCCCACTAGAAGGAATGATTTTGAAAAACTTAATTGAAAATGTGTATCTTGCCGTATTTGTGTGTTTCTACTTGCACGCATTAAGTACACAGAGTACAATGAATTCGACTTTTAAATATTTATATTTAAACAAGTGCATATACATTATACTATATAAGGTAAAAGCCCCAGTAGCTGGCCACGTCCCATTACCTGGCCAATGACGTGAATTTAATATTTTATTAACTTATACTGATAATATATCTCAAATATTCTTATTGGCTTTTATCACGTTAATATTAAGCCTCTTATATTGAAAGTATTACGGTCAAATATTTATTTTATTGCATTAAAATATTGTTTTAACCCGTTGACCCTCAAGTAGACATCCAATCCCATAGAGCTCTTACCAGTATAAGTATGAAATGCGCTGTACTTTATAAGACTTTAATTATCGTTATATTAGGC